>MU226909.1:7761525-7816621 GCA_018584345.1 Thuja plicata
ATTTATTTCTGGACTGATTGGTTTTGTGAGAGCAGCGTTTGTATTCTTGGAGCTGCGTTTTAGTTTGGCTGGACAGGTTCCTCAATAATTAAATTTCGTGGATTTAGATTTTTAAATTCATTTTCCATAATTCTGCAAGTTTATGTTTTGAATAAAACTGTTATGTATTGGTTTTAAGAAATGCAAGTGAAATGAATATATAGATAAAGAGCAATTCCAGAATTCGTCAAATATTTGTATCTTGTAAAGGGAATTCTATTAAGAACTATCTGAGCTTGCCTGCAAAGTGTTTGCTAAAATGCTTAAATTCTAAATTTGTTAAGAAGTTGGAGTTATTAAAATTGTAGCCAAGTTGTAAATCCTACTATCTGCTGGAAGCTCCAACTCATAGGCCACCTCGCCATCTCTCCTCGAGATGCAATAAGGGCCATAAAATCTAGGCATGAGCTTCTCTGATCCACTCTTCTTCAACGAGCTATGTCGGTAAGGCTGTAGGCGGAGGTAAACCATGTCCCCTGTCTCAAAATTCCACTCTACCCTGTGACGATCAGCGTACATCTACTGCTGATTTTGTGCCCTCTGAATATTCTCCTTGAGGGAACGGAGAATGTCCTCGTGATCCCGTAACCAATCACTAGCTATCGGAGCCTTGCTGTCCTGTAAAGCCAAATCTATGAAGGATAGTGGCTCGCTGCCATAGAGGGCCCTGAATGGCGACATGCCTATGATCATATGATAAGTGGAGTTATAACAAAACTCCCCCAAGTATAGCCAACGGACCCATGCTCTCTACTGCCTCGCTACATAGTTTCTGAGGTAGCCTTCCACCCATTTATTCACAATCTCTGTCTGCCCATCTGTCTGTGGGTGGTAACTGGTACTAGGAGTCAGTTGCGTACCTGCCAACCTGAAAAGTTCCTGCCAGAAGGTGCTAAGGAACTTGCTGTCCCTGTCGCTCACAATGGTCTTAGGGAGTCCATGCAGTCTGAAAACCTCACGAAAGAATAATTCTGCTACCTGTGAAGTTGTACAGTCTGCTGCAATGGCAAAGAAATGAGCGAACTTGGTGAGTCTGTCGACCACCACAAAAATATTGTCCTTACTTTGCACTTTCGGCAACCCAGTGATGAAGTCCATAGAAATACCCTCCCATTTCTGAGCCGGAATAGGAAGGGGCTGCAACAAACCCGCTGGATGAGTGTGCTCTGACTTGTTCTGCTAACAAGTCTGGCACTCTCTGACATACTGGAGGACATCGTCCTTGAGGCCCTTCCAAGAGAACCTCTTTCTAACCTGTCTGTAGGTTTTAAAAAACCCCGGATGTCCCGTTGTAGGTGCATCATGAACAGCTCTCAATATCTTATTAGCTTTAAGCTTTGAATCTGGCACTAGGTAAATATTGCCCTAATAGAATATTATATCATCCGCAACCCTGTACCTATTATCAGAAAGTTGCCCATCCAATATCTGACATGCTTAAGTATTTTTAGAATACTCAACCAGCAAGTGGGATTTCTAATATGTGGAAATCTCGGATAGAACACAACAAGCTGCCTCTGAAGGTCTCCTAGAGAGTGCATCAGCCACAATGTTATTCTTACAGGTGCATTAGTGAGCCCAAATGGCATCACTAGAAACTCGTAGTGCCCGTCGTGACATCTGAATGCAGTCTTATGAACATCCTCTTCACGGACACGTATCTGATGGTACCCCGATCGAAGATCAATCTTCGAAAAATAGACTGCCCCGTGTAACTCGTCTAGCAACTCATCAATCCAGGGAATAGAGTACCTATCTTATTCAGTGCACGGTAATCAATACACGTGCGAAGAGTATCATCTTTCTTCTTCACTAATACCACTGAAGAAGCGAAGGGACTACAACTGGGCCTGATGTGTCCCATATCAAGGAGCTCCTTTATCGTCTTTTTTATCTCTTCCTTATAGGGCCTCAGATGACGATAAGGTGTAGTGATAATGGCCTTAGTTCCCTCCTCCATCTCTATAATATGCTCAAATCCCCTATCTGGAGGTATGCCTGGCGGAATGTCCTCGAAAACCTGTTTGTGCCTATCAAGCACCTACTGAATATCAAGGTGAACCTGCTACCCTGAGTCTGGTGTGGGTTTTGTGGATATGAAGCACTGGGCTGCCCACTCCATGTCACTATGTCTCATGATGGCCTCCATCCTGTGAGTGGATACTAATCTAGGACCGCCATCGGCATGGCCTTAAGAATCACCTGCTGATCACCCTGTATAAACTCTAATTGTTTCAGCGTGTGATCAATGTTGTACCTGCCTAGGGTCTGCAACCACTGCATACCCAATATCGCATCCAGACTATCCAAGTCAATGACATAAAAGTCTGCCTCTAGAAGGTAATCTCCAAAGTGTATTTGGAGACTAGAGATCTTCCCTGTACAACTCAATAAATCCCCTCCTGCTACCTTGACCTCAAACTCTGGAATGTCATCTACTTGTAGCCTTCTCCTGGAGACCATACCTGTGCTGATAAAGTTGTGCGTAGCACCTGTATCTAAAAGGCATACAATCCTCTGCCCTCTAACTACTTTCAAACGAAAGGGGTGACATGTAGGAATCCCTGAAAGGGATCCTAAGGTAACCGGAGGCTACTCGTGGGGGGCTTTCTTCTTCTTCCCTTCTGATGCTGGCTCTACCCAAGTCTCCTCATCGCTGTGCTCCTCATCACTGCCCTCACCCTGCTCATACTCATCCTCATAAGCTACCTCAATATAGTGAAGTTTGCCTTTCCCAAGGCACCTATGATCTGGAGTCCAAGGCACCTATGATCTGGAGTCCAAGGCTCCCTGCAAATAAAGCATAACTTCCTCCTCCTCAACTCATTTCTAGTTTCAAAATCCAGCCTAGGAGGTGCACTCTTATTCTGAATTTTACCTTTCTGGAATGAAGAGGACCCCTTGAAGGGTTTCTTAGGTGGTTGTAAAATGGAGGATGGTGAATCCAAATCGTGGGCTAACTTAATAGCATCATCCAAGGTGTCTGGTTTGAGAACTTTAACCAGCCCTCTATATTTATCATATAAGCCCTCAATGAATAGCATTACCTTCCTTTTTTCTGTCATATCTGGAACCATGATGGAGATCCTCTGAAACTCATCAATGTAATGTTCCAAAGATCCACCCTTTGGTTAAGCTAAGCTAGCTCCCTATAATATACCACTATGTCTTTCCTGTCAAAACGAGTGATCAATCTTGTGCTAAAGATCTCATAGTAAGCAATCATTCTGTGATCCTGGGTGACAAGGCCATGATGCCACCAATCATACGCGGCCCCCTCTAGACGCATAGTGGCAAATTTAATTGCCTCAGTCTCTGACATAGGCTTGAGGGTCAAAAAGGTATCGAGCTTGTGGATCCAAGCTCTAGCGGAAGTCCTACCGCTGCCATCAAACGTAGGAAGAGTCAACTTTTTCATATCATGTTTCAAATCCCAGTTCGGACCCCTGGGTTTCCTATCCTACTGAGCCCTACCAAACTCTCTCTTTTGTGCCATATACTAAACAAAGGTCAAATCAGCTTTGACATGGATGGGTAACATGTCCCACTCATCGTGCATAGTCATATCATTCTCTAGAAGAATGCCTGTTGTATCCAGTTGTGCCACCTCCTCCTCTGCAACATTCTCCGCGAATGTAGGCATGAGGGGTCTGTCTGTAGTACGTGTGGGAGCTCTAGTAGCTCTAGGGGATCCTTCTCTACTGCTACCACCACAATGCTGGCTACGGGGCCTCCTGGCTATAACTGACAACTGTTGGATAACCCCTGCAAGTTGTTGTAACACATCAGCAATATGGTCCTACCCAACACGTATCTGCCTCATTGTCTCCCTGGCCTCTCTATCTGCCTCATCAGCCATGTTCCCACCTGGAATAGTTTGTTCCAAAACAAACTCCTCGTTTTCTGTATGACTAATCTCGATGTCAACCTATACAAAAGAATCTATTTGTTCATGCTCAACCCTGTTATGTCTAAACTCGGGTATCCTATGCCTGCTATGCATATCTGGCTAGCATGGCTACTGCTGTAATCAACTGAAACTGAAAATGATGATCCCACTAGGATGGCAAGATCAATGGCTCTGGTACCACTCTAAAGATCCTAGTTGGCTGTTTACAAATTTATCTGCAGAACTTTGCTGGCTAGGATGGTTTTCTTGTTTAAGATTAAAATAGTATGACTGTTTTTAACTCTCATTCAAATCCTCAATGTATGGCGCAAAGGATACATAAAGATAAATCCACAATGGCACTACTGCTGGAACTATATCAATCTAGGACTCCCAAAATAATACATGTATTTGCAATAGGATGACTTCAATGATATTGCGATTTATGAACGTTTAATAACAAAAGCATAATGACATTTAAAACATATAAACTGATTATCGAATTCATTCCAGATTTATTACATTGCATTCAAGGAAACTAAGGTGATTCAACCGAGCTTATGCACCTGGTATAAGCACGACCTATTGATTTCAATGCGGCTGGAATGGTTGGCCCGCACAATAGTGAGGATGAACTCCTCACGCTAACCGCTGAATGACAGTCCTTATCGCAAGGGACAGACTTCCAATCTGCGCCTGAACAGTCCCGTGCAATGAGTCTAGGTGGAGTCCGCTACTCCCTCCTGCTAACTGTCGTCTTCTTTGGCCGCGCCTGAACACTCACACGGCTACACCAGCCCGAACTCAGCTAGGAGTGTCTGCGAAAGACTTTACACTCCACACATATATATATGACAGCTCACGTCTTTGCGGGTGGAATGGACTAAGAGTTCCCGAGATTAGAACCGAGTCCTTCTAGCAAGTATTATGCTGTGATTTCACGCCAACTCTGTATTTCCTTGTCACGCTGTATGAAAGGAGTAAACACTTTCTGTGATTTGCAAGCTGTGGTCCTTGCTGAGAATGCCACGCAAATGGAGGGGCCACAATCCAATAACAATCTACTGTGATTACCAGCTACTTGCGTGATGTTTCCTTCTATGGGTATTTGCTCTTAGGCATGTCGATTCTGAATACTGAATGTAAACTTAAAAACTGATGCTTAAACTTCCACTGCTGCAATTAAATTCACTTGTGAAACCTGGATGATTCCACCAAAGATGGAATATTGGGGCTACGTCCAATTCCCATAAAACTCTTAAGGGGCTACGTCCTCAAGAAAGCAGTCACATTCAAGCAACCAGATATAAAATCTTTAATTTTATAAATTCTTATGTTCCTATTCCCAAGAAAGCCCACTTGCTTTTATAACCTCAAAATGAGAGCCATGACACCAAACTAAGCAATGTGGGATAAAAGCACTTTTGTCTTTTAGTCACTTAAGTCACTTTATAAAAATAAAGTAACTAAAAGTTATAACATTAAAGTGACTTTATAATATTACTTTATGAAATAAAGTATTCCAACTATAGAGACTGAACTCAGATATTAAATAAATGCCCATGTAACCATGTGACTGACTGGCATCCTCTATAAAGCGGCCATTAGACTATCTGAATGGCTAGATAGGCTAATCAGGCATAAAATGCACTACTGCAAAAAAGGGGACATTACAGTATGAGGTAAAGATATTATGGGATAGTAGTTGCATTAATAAGGACTATAATAGTGGCTTGTTGAGGGTAGATTCTCCTAAACAAGTGAGCAGCCTACATAGATCTATACTTGAATTTGTGCTTATAAATGTGTAATTAGAGGATGAACCTATTACATCCCTTCCTTGTGACCTTTTTATTTCAATAACTATAATAACTACTTCATTAGAAGTGAGAAGATAACAGTCATAAGACTTTCAGTTATGATCAAATATGTCTGAATTTTGTATAATCTATTCTTATTAATATTTGCAAGATGGTTTAGTTACATATGTGGAATATTTCGAATTAGTTATAATGTAATTCATTATAAATGATTTATGAACATTTGGTTATGTTTATGAGCTATTATTGTAATGATGAGCGTATCTAATCCTTCCATGTCAGTGGATGTGTTGTGAGGTTTTCACACCATCGCCCCTTGCAAATGAGGACCCCCTCTTTGGCAGGAGTAGTGGTCTTAGGTGGCCTTAGTTGGTGGCAATCTTCAAGTCTCCGAGTCTGAGAGATGAGTTTGAGCTATTTTGGCTTGCAGGGAAATCAAGTATGTCTGATATGTGAGTGAGAGTCGGGCTAAGTCTATCAAGGATATGGAGTTGAAACCAACTGATCTGTGATGAAATGTGTTAGAATCATTTTAAAATCCTTGTTCCAACTTCAATTTCACCTAAGAAAGTCAGGAAAGGTTGTGGGAGGTAACATTGTTGAAGGCGTGTTGAATCCTGAAATTTGGCCAAGTCTGGAATATTTTTAAAACTCCCAAAATCTAGAATCTTTATTATAACTCCCATGAGGCTGAAACCTATCTCAAACATCCTGACAGTGTTTATATAAAATATAACTTAAAGTACAAGAAAGGAAATAACATATACTTAAATGTTATATTTTATATAAATCCTCCCGCCTTCTGACCTAAGAAAATGACCAAGTGTAGACAGCAAGTTGTGCATAGAGGAACTTCTTCTGAGCATGATGGATTACGCCTAGCCCAGAGGAATCCACATTCCTCTGACCCTCCGAATTTCTGCCCCTTTGAAAGGCGAGTTGCAAGTTCGAATTGATGAGGAAAGTGAAAGAAAAGTGCAAAGTGTTGATTTCGGGAGATGAATTTGCAAAATAAAAAATCCTCGAGGGCCGGAATCTGCTGCCCTCTCAGGATTCCCAATCCTCTAAAGGGTCAAAATTTTGCCCTTGACAAACGGTGACTCTCCTAACATTCAATCAAAGCCAAATTTGAAGCAAAACAAGAATGAAAGCATGAGGTGGGGAGTGATTAAGATCATAAAATTGGCATTAAGGGAGTAAGGCGATAATCCTTGAAGTGTGGTGGAATCCACCAACCTCCTAGGATTCATAATCCTCGAACACCTCTGAATTTCGCCTTGAGAAAAACGAACAACATTAAATCATGAGGGGTAAGAGGAATCATTTCAAGAGGCAAAGATCAAACAAAGACAAAATGATAGTGGTTCAAGGGCTGAAAGAGATGTGAAAATAGAGTTTTGAAACAAAGCGAGAATCCTCTAGAGGTGGCAGATTCTGCCACCCTCCAAGGATTCGTAATCCTTGCTCACCCTCTAAATCCACTATGCATGAATGATGAGAGCACTAAAGCATGAGGAGGGTTGAAAGTTATGGTAAATTGTAAAAGAAGATGATCAAGGTGCAGCACTTGAAACATGAACAAAATCCTTCAAACCCCTTCAATTCTTCCATGACTAGGTATGATATCAACATAAAAGAAAGCTCCCAATTTACTCAAAATGGAAAACAAGAACTTGGAATGATGGACAAGATCAAGTTTAGGTTGGAAATCAATGGGAAATGTTTTGGATTGGACAGAATTCAGTGAGACGGTAAATCTGAATTTGATAAAGTGAAAGGGATGAAGAATTAAAGGATTGAGGCCTAATTGGAGAGGAAGGATCAAAACTCCTCAAATGCCCTACAATTCTGCCTTGTCTTTGTAAAGGTGATCATAAAAATCCTCAGAGGGATCAGATTTCCGCCTTCAAGTGGAGGCAATTCCATGGCTTGATTTGAACAAACACAAAGCAAACTCAATCCTAATCAAACATGAGATCGACTAAAAGCGAGGCAATGGAAGTTTAGAGGCAAAAGGGCATGAAAAATTGAAGTTTGAAGCCTAGGATTCAAAAATCTTCCCAACCCCTTGAATTCCTCCTTGTCAAAATCAAGAAGAGAAAACCTTGAAATGCCAACATAATTCAAAGAAGGAGAATTGAATCAATTTTGAACTAAAATCAATTTGAAAGGCATTGAATTGAAGTAATCAAAATCAAGAAAATTCCTTGAAGGGTGGTGGATTCTGCCACCCTCCAAGGAATCATTATCCTCAAGCCTTCATCATTTCCGCCCTTGAATATGAGTAAGGTAAGGCAGCGCTTGAGATCATAAGGATACGCAAAATCATCTCCACTTTAATTTGGCATGAAAAGTGTAAGTTTTAGCATGGTTGGAAAGAACTAAAATTGGTAAGGTTGAGGAAATTCCTTGAAGGTATCAAATTTCCCAAGAGGTAAGAGTGAAAATTGAAGAAGCGTGAAGGCAAAAGTGTGGCGATGAGAAACATGAGGTTGAAATTAGAGTTTGAAGATAGATAAATCAAGGAAATTCCTTGAGGGATGGCGGATTCTGCCATCCCCCAAGGATGAATTATCTTCTATGCCACCTAATTTCTGCCTAGGAGCTGAAAGAGGAAAGTTGGAAGGATAAGAGTGTGATTTGGTAGTTGTTAATGGTGACATCATAAATCAATTGCCTCTTAAACTAAGTCGGCCTTGCAAGGAGGAAAAGGGTGATCTGATAAAATGATTTAATTGGTTTAAAGAGACTAAGTCGGCCTCTCATGAAATGTGCCCTTTCAAAATGCCTATTGCCTATATAAGGGGGGCAATGGGAGTTCATTTTAACATCAAACCAAAGCGAATTTACCTCTGCTTTTTAGCAGCGACTTCTCATC
Source organism: Thuja plicata (assembly GCA_018584345.1). Taxonomy (NCBI): domain Eukaryota; kingdom Viridiplantae; phylum Streptophyta; class Pinopsida; order Cupressales; family Cupressaceae; genus Thuja; species Thuja plicata. The sequence goes on from MU226909.1 coordinate 7,770,152, forward strand.
TTGACAACGAAATTCATTCCTAAAGGCAGCAAAATGCTTCCTAAAAGAGCAGCGATCTGAGACAAAGAGGCAGATCATCATAAGAAGACAGATAAATTCTCTTGAAGTGCAGCGATTTTGGACAAATAAGGATAGATTTCTTTCAAAATTAGAGATAAAGGGTAGTAATAAAAGTGAAATCTGGGCATGGCATTCATTGAAAACTTATGTGTTTTCCCGATTTTAAGTGAATTTGAATCAAGTTGCAAGAATTAAGATCATTTCATCTATAAAATCAAAAACTTGGGATTTGCAAGAAGGGAAATCTGATCTTGAACTAAAGAAAATCCATTTTGCCTCCTTTTTTGGTGTTGATGCAATGTAATTTCATGAAAACTTTCAGATTTCTTTCATTCCATCAATTTCATGAAATCGATGTATTTTTTCTCCTTTGTTTTGCAAGGTAAATTGTTGAAGGGGATGCTTGGAGAGCAAGGAGGTGATGGCGGGGCAAAGTTCAAGATTTCAAGCGAGAAAGGAGTAAGGAGAACAAAGTCAAGGAATAAAACTCACATCAACAGGAACCTGGGCAGTCCTTTGGTGAAGGATACCCTTGTGACCTCAAGTCCATAGGGGGAGGTTCTTGTGGGAATAACTCTAGGTGTTGGGTTTAATCTGAATTTATTTGAACTTCTCTCTTTTGAAGGCTTTAGAGGAGGCCGAAATGCATAATAGATTGTTAGGAAAGAATTAAGAATAATTAATGACTTCTATATAATGTGCAATATGCCTTTGAATAGCATGCTAAAGAAAGTGAATGAGTTGACTACACTATAGTCCATATTTGCTTAAGGGTACATTCTAGGTTTGTGGTGCTTAACCCATGACTTATAGGAATCCATGCAAACATTCCTAATTGATTGTGTTATACTTGTCTATTTGTTTAGCATTGTGAATCTTGTTATGTATGATCGCCACAAGTGTGAACAGTTGGGATATTTATGCAGTGATGGGTAGTCATTGGGTCGTGTCAATCATTGATGTTTGGGCTATTGCAAGGGATTAGACAGCATTCACCTCATTCATAGAGGTGAAGTTGCCAAGGGCTACCCTGGATATGATATGGTAATAGTTAGTATCTTGTCATTGGACTGTGCCAATGGTGGATGACTAGAGTTGCTGTTGTACTTGTTGGATCAGCCAATTTTCACCTAATTCACAGAGGTGTAGGATTGCTAGGGGATATCTAAGATTTGATATGATAGTGATTGCACAAGCAATTACCCTACCATGCGAGTAGCAGTAACTGGAGCTAACAATTGTATCGAGAGGGCTCACTGGCTGTCACCTATACCACGGGGGAGATCGATGTCATGTTACCTGAGATTGTGAAGAAGATAATTGACAATATTACTAAGGTCACCAAGTTGGGCAGACTTTTCACTAGTGGCATATAGGTGATTCAAGTCAGAAACCACTGGGCTAAGTTTCTTCACTAATTGTGAAAATCCTTGAGATTGAGGACGGACCCACGACGTAGTATGAGATGCATTGAGTCCTCTTTCCATTTGTCTAATGGTATACTTAACCCTGTTGGGTTGAGGACAACCCCCAGTTTAGTATGGGATACATCGAATTGTCTTCCCAATTGTTCATTGGCGTCAAAGACCAAGAAATGGGACTCATGGTGTAGTGCACAATGCATTGAAATTCCTTTTCTCTCTGGGATGCACTATGGACATGGGATGGTTATGAGTCAGACACTTTTATTTTTGATGCTTGTAGTAACCATTGTCTATGAGATTCATGTATGAGCTAGTCACTATTTTCTTTGTGATTCATTAATGAGCTGGTCACATTGTCTTTGTGATGTATGTTGGAGCTACACACTGTGTATGTGATGTATCGAAAAGTTAGTTAGCTTGTGTACCTATGATGTGTATCAGCTAGTCCTTTGTGTATATGTGACGTATGGTCAAGATGATCACTGTCTGTGATTTTTGATATGACCCTTGTGTGTATGTGTAATTCGGTACAACTAATTTGCTAAAGATGGGTATGGAACCAACACCTAATGGTAATGGATATATTTTATTGTGATGGGACTAAGTGCATAGATTCACCTAATTAATAGATAGTTATTAGAAAGATATTGGAGATCTCATTAGGAGGAGAGAGGAACTCCCTTTGATAGTGAACTACGAAGCCTTTGACTTCCCACAAGAGGATACGTAGGCAGGGTCATCATGAATGAACCCTCAAGGGTTAGGTCTGGGTCTAGGCATGCTAATTATGGAGGCTTAACACTCTCAAGTGTAAGCATACTTTGTGATATTGAGTTGTTGCCACCATGATGAACTGAGGGGTTTCAAAATTATCACTTCTAAATTAAATGAAAGATGCTTGGTTGATTAAGTTAATAATCGATGTTAAGCGAAAAGAAAATTAGGGGTCAAGGGGCAGATTTTACCTCTAGCTCCAAAGAGTGCAGAAAATCTTAACCACCCTGGAAGTGATTGTTCTTGGAGCATACTCTGTTCTCTGTATCGAAACATCTGACTACAGTGAAGTGGCAAATGACTCAGTTATGGAAATATCTTCTGAGCACTTAGTAGTTATTTTTAGTTGTAGGAAAGGCATTGCATTTTGTTCATGTATCATCAAAACAAGGAAAGGATTGGAAAACAATGATGAAGAATTTCAGGTTTCCTTCTTGATATATTACTAATTATTGATAAAATCCATGTTGTGCCAAGAATCAGAAAGATGTACATGAAAACTCTCTAAACACAAATATTGGGGACACGGACTAGGGTAAAACAGAGAAATCTTTCAGGGTATCAACATGTTATGCTAGGCTAAGATCAGATTTGAAATTTTTTAAGAAGGGAAAAATGGAAAAGATAACAATGTTTTCTTTATACAATCTATATATTTCTTGCAGGCCTGTGGGCAGCTACATGGCTTCATAGAGCAACAAAGGATCAAAACTACATCAATTACTTGACTCATAATGCAGATTCTATGGGTGGAACAGGATGGAACGTGATGGAATAGATTGAAGCAGCAACTATTGAGAGACTGATTTTGGTTCATCTGATCTTAAAGAGAATTCTTCTTTGTTAGGGTTATCTAATATTTTTTGCTACAAAAAACTTCCTGTTTTTGTTTTATTGGGAATGAATTGAAGCAGCAGTTGTATAGATACTAGTTTTGGTTCATCTCATCTTAAAAAAAACTAGCAACTGCAGAGACACTGGCTTTGGTTCATCTGATCTTAAAGAGAATTCTTCTTTGCTGGGGTTATGTAATATTTTTTTGCTACAAAACTCTATCCGTTTTTGTTTTATTGGGAATAAATTGAAGCAGCGCCTGTATAGAGAGTGCTTTTGGTTCATCTCATTTTAAAAAGATTTTGCTTTCTCAGGGTTTCCTAAAATTCTTCTTCTGCAAAACTCTACCATTTTTCAATTCCATTGGCATTGATGACAGCATGACACAATATGTATAGCATTTTGAGGTAAATCGCTTGCCATGGTTTCAGCGAGTTTTATTCATCTTTCGAATCTGTGCACAACCAAATCACTTTTGGTTGTGTTTTGTTTCATTCTAAAACAATTTAAGTTGTTATCTGCTAAATGAAGGCATTGGTTCTGTGGCAGTAGATGTTGAGAGTGAAATTGATAAAGTCATCACTGATGTGAGCAGATTATTGGCATTTTTGAGATTTCAATTACTTTTGGAACACTATATATGTGGACTAATATATTAATTGGTTCCATATATCTCTCCTCCTTGATGAACTTTTCTCATGTTCAATATGAGCTTGTCTGTTTCTCACTGATAATGTCATTCTGAGATGGGCTAGTTTATTCCTTGACAAAGAGCTTACCAAAAGCATATGTTTCGATATTATCGGCAGGTTCAATATTGTATGTCTTAAACTGTATAGAAGTGTTACCAGTTAGTGTAAATTGTTTTAGTATGATTTTTTTTGCATCCATTAAGTATTTATACATTGATAGGATATAGCCCGGATATGTGATTCACTTGTATTGCATTAATGTGCTTAAGGTCTTTAGCACATTTAGTGTTACATAGCACAAAGACAGTGTATTATCTACAATTTTCCCTTTAACATTGGCCTTTGTTTGTTAGAATTGCATATAGGTAGCATGTGTAATCCAATTAGTGAACTTTCATGTAGTAATTTGATTGTGTCAAAAAGCTGTTTGCAATCCAGTAAATGGTATTCTGAAATTTTCTGATATGATTGAATATTTTATTGGAAATCGTTTGAGTGGAAATTTATGCACAGACTGTAAATACATATATGTGTGTGCACTTGTGTTCTGGTGCATGTGTATACTCTGGAATCCCTTCCAGAAACTGCTGAAACCAAGAGAGTAGTGAATTCCTGCGAGCAGTTTCCATTAAACTGGAAAACTTCTTGCATAAAAGTGGCCTGATTTGGCTGTCTTTTCCATTTTTCCTTTTGTGAAACATTGTAAATCTTATCCCAGTCTAGCGTAACATGTTGATACCCTAACAGCTTTCTCTGTTTCACCGTAGTCTGTGTCCCCAATATTTGTGTTTACAGAGGTTTCCTGTACCTCATTTTGATTCTTTGTAAAACATGGATTTTATCATCAATTAGTAATAAAGCGAGAAAGAAACCTGAAACTCTTCATCTTTGTTTTGAATTTCCAATCCTTTTGTTGTTTTGATAATACTAGAATATCTAATCAGTTAGCTTCTGAGCTCCTTTGCATCTCAGATTTTACAGTAAAAATTAATAGGAACGAAAAACTGATTTCTAATTGACTGTTAAAAATTAGATTAGGCACTGTTTAATGCTGTCCCGCCCTGCTATAGTTGTAGCAGGATTTAATAACAGAATAAAATATTTATAGATTCCCTTCTAAAATATAAGCATGGAGACAAATGGGATAGAATGTCATTGAGTCATCTAAAATGAAAGATATAACAAGTAGCATACTTAGATGAACAGACCTTACGAAGTTTTTTTTCCCAATGCCTAATCAATCTACACGAAATCAAACTCATTTTTTTATAGTTTGTGGGTATCGTATTACTAGCCCTAGTAGAGGGGCTACATTCAAGAAATCAACGCAAAAGAGGATGCTAGAAAGTATTATACAATTCATAACCAACCGATTAGCCGAATGTTCAATGGATAAAATGCCACTAAACCCAGTTGAAATCTTGTTTTCTTCCATAAGTTTGCTATGCGAAGACTGCAACTTCGTTTGGTATATTCCACTTAACCCAATGGAAAAGGAGTGTGTTACAATTCAAATATATTATTATCAATTGACTGAAAACATGTGTGATGTTTCGGCCAAGCCTCTTTCAATGTGGGCTATAAAAATAAATGTTTGTTTGATGCCAAGCTCTAACTTATATCATATCAGATTGAATTTTTTAAGAATAACATAAATTTTATAATGGCAGGATTCAATTAGCAGAGTGCTAGAGAGATTTGACATTTCAGCGATCCTCAAATCTTGGAGCTGAACATTTGGAAAGGATGAGCTACAGGGGAGCAACATTGCAGAGGATGCATCAAACCCATCGCAAATGGATGGAAACCAACACCATTTCTTTCCATCTGTCCTGCAGTATCTTCAAGGATTCGGATCTATATTGTTAGCGAATCTCACATTGGAAGAGCTCCACCCCACTGCATCACAACATTATCGATTATACCCTTACCAAAAATGACCGGGGCACAAATTATGTTGCAGAAAATATAAATCATAGGGCATGAAATGAATGGCACCCAAAACACACAGAGGACAAATTAGAGGGCTATTGCACATCGGTTTAAGTTCTAACAATGGCACCCAAAGTTTGTGTACGAAAGATCAACAGAGTTCTTATTCCTGGCCAGCATCAAGTACAAATTATAATTAGCATTTGATCCAATGATCCACGCAATGAATCATGAGCAACGGGCTGCTGAATTATCTAGATGTTGCTTATTGGCCTGGAACTCAAAGCTACTAGTGCAAGTTATTGGTGGTGGTTGTTATTAGTACAGATTCTACAGAACTATTCTGCACTGCTCAAAATCAATGTATTGAATTAAAATGACAAAACAGCATCTGATAGACAGATGTAGAGTACAAGAAAATCCTATTGGTGGGATAACAAAGAGTAAAGAGCTGATAAACCAGTCAACTCAGTGAGGCTTTTCCAAATGGGCATAAGGAGGTCAGAGGGCCCTAGTATACCAGCAGCCATGTACCTGAAAATCAAAGCCTCGGGTTCAAGCTCCTGCCATTGAGATGGTGTTATTGAGATGGATTTTTTAATTATGTTCAAAGCCTATATTGAGATGGAATGGGAAAGAGAATTCTTGAAATCCTAAGATCTAGTTTGAATCTATAGAAGAAAAAATTTGGCCAAGACAATGATAGAGCATCTTTCTAAATCATTGTTCTATACTTGTGGATCATTGAATGGTTAACAGCTGTGAAGTTTTTGGTTGATTGGGTTTTAGGTTTGTTGACTGATGAGCCTTGTAGGTGGCGAGGTCATGGGGTAGTTGTAGTAGTGGATATATCACCAAACTTGATATAAGAATCCACCACTAAGATATGTGCATGAAATATAATAATAGTAGCTTTCACATCACTAAAAGTATTCTTCAGGGCATAGTGAATCTAAGAGGGGAAGAGGTGAGAGAAAAAGTTGATACAGTTAAAGATTAGTGAAATACTATTAGAGATCTTCAAACAATACACACAAAAGAGCTATTTCTCTTGGAAATTGACATTAAAACATAATGAACAATGAATTTATGTTTGCAACATTAAGAGACAATATTGGTCTCAAACTCCCAAGTAACTTAACATTGTTGGATATTCTCTTTCTTATAGTGTTCATTTAAAATGATGATAAATTTTCCATCATTATTAATAAATTAGTTGTTTTTTTCACCATTATCAGAGAACTAACTATTTATAACTTATTATATGTCTTGGATAAAAATCGTGATAGTGAAATTGTAGTCTTCTTTAATTTTGAAGATCATAATATCATTTTCCACATTCCTTACAAGAAGATGGGAATCGATTAAGAAGGTTGGTGTTGGCTCAATTCAGCCTTTTCTAATGATGATACTTTTTAACTAATATATACATAAAAGGAAAGCGTTTTGAAATTAAAATTTTCTAATTGTCTCACCCCAATTCTAACTTGTGAAATTTCAATAGAAGCACACTTTTTCAAGACTTATTGCCATCACATTAGACTTATAAAAAAGTTTGAATGGTGATCCTTGAATCTATTATAGACAATAACAAATAATAAATTGTTAGTGAAAAGAACCCATAGTAGTATTTTTTGAAATTTTTTCTTTTGCAAATTTGTAAACCCATTATAAATAAAGAAACACCAAATCAAAATAATAGACAAACATAAATCTTTACGAAAAAAACTTCAATTTCAAATAGATGAATTACATATTTTGCAGATCAAATATCAATAACATACTAAAAGAAAATTTTATAGAGTGCAGCCTCGGTTCATAGCTTCTGAAAAGCTAAACATACATTACGTACATGATTCACTGAAAAGATAAATAAAATTTCTATATTGTTAAGTGCTACTCACAGAATCTATAAATAGTTTAACAGGAACTGTGCATGTGGAGGCACATGCAGCATGGAAGTGAATTTTAAAATCAATATGATATTCTCTTTCCTCCAACACATGCAACAGAATAGTGCATGGCAGTAACAATGAATTGAACAATAGCGAGACTCGAACATCACCTGCCAACATTCCTTGAGAATGATTTTTTTTTCATTTTTAACTATGCCCTACCAAAAAAAACCCTTGCAATGCCCGAAAATTCATACACATCTTGAGATTAAACTGTCCTCAGAAAATATAAGGACCAATGTTTCAAGGCAAAAAGAAATTGTGAAATAAAAATACCGAAGAAAACTTAGTCTCTGCACAAACGTGGAGACTTAAAGAGAATTCTTATATCATCAACAAAATCCTTCTTACATAAAATTATAAATCAAAGAACATCAAACTAAAATATTTTTATCAATGGATGCACAAGAACAAGTATGGTGACAGTACCTGTAATTGCAGTTGATTCTTTATATGCAAATCTTTAGGCCTCTAATCCAGGAGGGAGGTTAAACTAGAGATGACTACTTATAAGGGGTAGGGCACAGGCGTTTTACAAAGTGGACAGTTCTTCTTCTGCTCTAACCATTGGCGAAGGCAGTCATGGTGGAAAATATGGGTTTTGTGACATGACAGTACACAAGTATCCTTTCCCACCATAAATTCATTCGTACAAATTACACAAGAATGATCTTCTTTAATATGAAGAGGAGATACTTTGATGGTATCAAGCGCGCCCATCAATTCTCTTGCCTCCCACTTCATTTTTTGAGATAGATAATGACGTACGACTGTATCACAAAAACTTTCTGTTCCACTGTGCTTTCCCTTCCTTCCATTCTCAGCATGCCAGTTAATGTTACTTCACTCAGCTCGCTATATATTGCAACTCTTTTGCTAAAACTAAATATAGACTTTAAAAAACATTAAATTTGCCCTAACAGTAAAAGATAAATTTTAGTTCATAAAAATAGATTATTAGTTGAATATTATTTTAATTTTTTTTTAATTTTTTTTTTAAATATTAACAGTCTTATTTTTAAAATAGACGATGAATATTAACTGTGCTACAGTATTGTAACATGCTCTTTTGACAAATAATATTAATTTTTATATAAATTTAACTAACTTGTTTTAGTTTCAAAAATTTAATAATCATTATATTATATTATAGCATAAATATAATACATAGATAATAAATTATATGTTTGGACTATTTTAATAGTTATTATATTATCATATTTAATGGACATAATTATCTATAATATATATTTTATGAAAATTCTAAAATTATATAATTTTTAAAAAAATTTAAAAAAATAATGAAAAGTTTTTAATAAATATATTTTTAAAATAATAATATTACTTATGGTTATTATTTCTTGATTTAGTTTATTCCTATTTAAAATGAGTTTATGAAATTCTTTATATGTGATAATATTTAAACTAATTAAAATTATTAAATATAATTTTTGTATTAGTAATATAGTATTTTAAAATTTTGATTAGTGGTGTTAGTTTGAGGTCATGGGTGGACAGACTCATGGTCTCTGGGATTTTCTGATATTTTATATTTCTTATATTTAGTATCTTGTATGTACAACATAAATATAATTTTTAAATGTATATTTATTGATTATAATATATGTAAACTTTTATATTTAAAACTTTTCAAATTTAGATTTTGATATTTGTTAAAAAATAACATCTTAATAGTATATAGATTTTTTTGTATATTGTTTTCTTTTTAAGATTTTTTTTTGTATTGATAATAGTATAATCAGAGAGTAAAATTACAAAAACAATACCAAAGACTGTCAACCAAGAGGCAGAGTATCAAAATATGAACAACCGAGAGTATCAAGTTATAAACACCACCATCGATAGATAGTATCAGATGTTACAAAAAGAGAAGTAACACAAGGTGCTAGTGAAGAATGTCATAGTAAGTGTCTGCCCATGCAGCCCATCCCATGGGGCCTTCCATCCAAACCATGTTTCTTTTAGCCTGAATCTGAGCCAGCATGAAGATCTGGTCATCCGTTGCATTTTTATTCTTCTTCAGCTCCTCATACAGCCTCTTAACCGTCTCATCAGAAAGAGTGAGGCTATCCATGTGCCTCCTCCATTTGTGTTCATCTTTCATCTCGAAGACAAACATGGTGGAATAGCCCATCTTCAGGAACCTTTTCAGCTTCTCCCCGCTAATCAGCATATTGATAGAAACCTGCAAGGAAATTTTTGAATATGTGAGTTTAAGACAAAACTCAGTAAAATCTCTAGTGCTATCAAGAAATTTTTCTTCATTCCTGCACTTCCATATCTGCCAGAGGATGTTGGAAGACAAGATATTCCAAAATAGGTTAGTGTCTTTCTTTAAGCCATGAACATGCCCATTAATGATTTCAAAACTGTTAATATACTTGGGGTAAGTAAAAACAAACATAGCCCAAATAGCTTTAGCAAAAGTACTGTCCAAGAGGATATGTCTAGTAGATTCAGGTATCTTAGATATGCTGCAAATTTCAGTAGTATAAGAGTCTTTTTTTATAGGGAACCTATCAAGAAGAGTAAGGCATTTAAATCAACAAACTTTAGGATCAATGTCATTACTCCAAAGTCTGTCAAAATGTTTTTTCCAATCTTTGTCTTCCAAGTTAGTATACCAAATTTTATTGACATGTTTGATAATAGAGTCATTCTGATTGAGAATCTTATAAATGTTTTTAGCTTTAATCTTATTCACAATAGTGCCATCCAGCCACTTAATTTTCAAAAATTTGTGGGAATCAAGACAACAAAGATTGGGTAAATCCCGACAAGACTTAACAATCATGTTATATGTCTTCTTTTGGGAAAGTGGAATATTGTAGCAGGACTTGAGTACCTCCCAACTTATAATTATGTCATGCTCAAACATATCTATAAATTGTGAGATACCTAAATTGAGCCACAACTTAGCAGAGCAACCTTGAGAAAGAGCAAACGGTTTTCCAGAGGTTTGCGAATTCCACCAAATGGACCTTTCACCAAAAAGAAGGTTAGAGTCGTGGAAGGTTTTATTAGAGATAATATGTTTAATATGCTCCTAGGCTTTCCATATGGTTTTAAAAACAATAGACCCTTGAACAAAGACAAGAACGCTTCTTATAATGAGGTCACTGAAAGGCAACTTCTTCCAAGACTTAGCCTTCTAAGGGAAGCCTCTCTCAATATTACTTCTAATAAGAACCTTCCAAGGCTCATCCCCTTCCAGGGAGTGGATGATCCGTTTTGAGAGAAGGGCAATACCTTGGAGTTTAATGTCCTTAAGACCCAAGCCACCCAACAATTTATTAGTGTGGCACCATTGCCAATTGACAACATGCAACTTTTTGGTCCCTTTGCCATCGGACCAGAGATAATTCATAATAGTTTTTTGGATTTTGAGAATCTGATAGTTATTGAACATCGAGGCTAAGGAATAATAAATGTTATAATATGAGAGAATCTTTTGACAGACCTGCACACAGCCAGCCAAAGAGAGGTGTCTATTATGCCACTTATCCATCTTTTTGGTGATTCTTTCCTTAATCCAAGACCACATGTCCTTTGTGGAGGGTTCCACCGAGAAAGGGATACCAAGGTACCTGACTATCTGGTGAGGCCCTCCCCATTGGAAGTTAAACTTATCAAACCATTCCGGTGGTCGATCCTTCCACCCAAGGCATATGCATTTGGAGTGGGAGAATCGGGCACCGGAAATAGTGCAAAAGATTTTTATTTTGTTTTGCATAACGATAAAATTTTCTTCAGTAACTTCCAGAAAAAGAGCAGTGTCATCTGCAAATTGGGAGTTGATAAGCTCAGAGTTATCAGGAAAAGTGATACCTTTGACAGCTTTGGAGGTGGAGTTGTCTCTAAGGATATAAGTGAGAGCCTTCAAGGCGATGACAAACAAGGCAGGAGCAAGGGGGCATCCTTGCGTAATAGATCGACCAAGGGAGAAAGAATCAGATAGGAATCCATTCACCTCCACTTGGGTAGAGGCATCTTTAAGGAGGAGGTTGACATAGTTATTGAAACCAGCAGGGAAACCAAAGGCCTCTAGCATAGTGGAGATGAATTTCCATTCAATCCCATCATAAGCTTTCTCAAAGTCCAGCAGCAAGATGGTATTATTTTCATGAGAGGATCTGGACCATTCCATGGCTTCCCACCCAATAATAATGTTTTCAAGAATGTATCTGCTTGATGAAACCTGTATGGGAAGGGCTGATGAAGTTAGGTAGGATATTTTCCACTCTAATAGCTAAGATTTTAGCAATTATCTTGTACGATACATTGAGGAGGGTAATAGGCCTTCAATTCTTAATAAGGGCTTTGTCTCCATCTTTGGGGATAAGTTTAATAATACCATTGTTAATGGAGTGACCCAGGGAGCCTTCGTGAAGAGCTTCTTTATAGATATCAAACAAGTCTTGACTAATCTAGTCAATATTAGCTTTATATAACTCCACAGGAAGCCCATCAGGGCCAGGTGCCTTGTCATTCTTGAGAAGGTTAATACCCTGCTTGATCTCCTCTAAAGAGATATCACTGCCAAGAAGAGAAGCATCTTGTTGGGAAATCTTATTGGGATAAGACTCTTATAGTTATTCCTAATGCGCTTAGCATCCTCAGTATCTTCGGAGGTGAAAAGATCTCTGTAGACGGAGGCAAAGGTAGTTTTAATGTCACTTTCTTGGTTAAATTCTATGTTATCAACAATAATTCTGTTAATGGACTCATTTCTCTGTTTATGCTTGAGTAAGTTAAAAAACATTTTTTATCCCCTATCCCCATATTGAAGCCAATGGGCACGAGACCTAATTTTAGCACCCCTAACCTTGATTTGTTGATGTTGTCTGAGTTCAGATCTAGCATTCAAGACATAGGAAATTAGATCACTATTATTAGGATCAGTTTGGACATGCATGTCCGCGGTATGTAGATTGTTGGAGAGAAAATTTTCTTTGAATTTGAAGTCTTTAGCCTTCTTTTGGCCTAAGGTTTGAAGAAGGGAATGCCAGGAGCTGATATTATGGTTCCAAAGATCAATTTGGGAGCGAGAGGGAGGATTATTCTTGTTTATAAGCCTAATGAGGTTAATGGCAGCAAGGATATCTTCATCATCCAGAAGAGATGTGTTCAGAATGAATTTGGGATTGCCATCCTTAGGCTGGACAGGGGAATCATTAAATCTAACCGAAACAGAAATAGGGTGATGGTGTGAAAGAGTAGTAGGAGACATAGAGACTAAGCCACCATAAGAATTGGGGAGAAAAGAGAAAAAAAAAATTATTAGCATAAAATCTGTCTAATCTAGCATAAATTCTATTATCACCTTGTTGAAAATTACACCAAGTATGCCACGGGTACTTCTTAGAGTCTTTATTATCAGTCAAGGGATCATAAAGTTGTTTGCTGTGTTTTAGCTTAAGCCAGTGAGGCTTTTCAACATCTTTCCAAACAAAAGGGAGGCCACCCAATTTATTATCCTGAGACTCAACCATGTTGAAGTCTCCTTCGAAGAGCCAGGGAATGTTAGGGAGAGAGATAAGCCAACTCCAGAGATCTACTCTTTCCTTGACGTCGTTGGAGGCATAAATGGAGCAAACACCAAAGTTGTTATTGTTAATATTAAAAGTGAACCAAACCGCCCTATTACAGGGGGATATCCCATTAGCAGTTATATACTTAGACCACTTCGGGGTGACCAACATGTCAGTCCCACCTTTCCCTTTAGGATGGTTAGTGTAATTTTTTGTAGAATCATTCCAAATGAAATTTAGATTAGCCTCTAACATGAAACCAGTAGTTTTTAATCCTTGCAACATCAAAATATCAATAGAGTTAAGAGAATTAAGAAAACTTTTAACAATATACTTCCTGTCCGCGGATTCAAGGCCCCTAATATTCCATGAAGTGCAATACATGATTAACTAGATTGGGGAGGGCTGCAGTTAAGGTTCATCTCCTGATTAGGAGGAGTATTATTATCCCATGATGTTTCACCATTTTTTGGATTAGAGGAGCTTTTATTCTTGGATCCAAAAGGTCTGCCTCTTCGTTTAGATTTAGGTAAATCATTCTTTTCATCACATTCATCATCTTCAGATAAGGTTGCTCCCACAACTTCCATATCCATGGTCGAGTTCGAAAATGCATTAGTATTCAAAACTGATGTTTCCGCTTTATTAATAACAATGGGTTGAGTGGTTTTGTGGCTAGCGGGGATGACTTCAACATAGAATTCCTCATCAAGTTCTTTAAAGTTTTTTGGATTAAGCTTTTTAGATTGAGTGAGTTTGACATGTTCAACAGGGGGTGAATGGGAGCACTTGGGGATGGGGGAGTTAAGGTCGAAGGCAACAACGTGCGGTGGCGGAGGTTTAGGGTTTTTCCTTCTCCTCTTTTTGGTCACAACTTGAAAGCCATCAGTGGGTGGGTTAATGGTTTGAGCTTCAAAGACATGGTTCACAGGGGTTTGTATTGTGGGGAAGTCGTGGGGGGTGTGGAATTAGCTAGGGAAACATTCTAAGGAATACAAGTAGGGGAAGGAGATGGCTCTTGGGAGGTAGTCCTAAATTTAGGCAGAGGGGAAGTCACAGTAGAAGCATTAGTTCTCACAAAGGTGGATTTCTTTTGGATTATCGGACAATCCTTCATTAGATGGCCTTGATGTTTGCAGAGAAAACATGCATTCAAACCTCCTAAAATTTCCATAGGGCACGAGTAGGATTCATCAGAGATGTTGATATCCAGGGAGTCAGGGATGTCCATTCCAGATTTGAGGGAAACAAGGGCTCGAGCATCCATATGTGGCACAATTCATGTCGTATCATCAACTTTGATAACCTTCCCCATAGGTTCAACAAGTTGTGGTAGGAAGCGCCATAAAAAGGAGGCAAATTCTTAACTAGAATCCATCTTGGGGCGGATAGGGAAAGAACCTCTTCATGTATGGCTTCCGGCATCCATGCGAGCGCACAAAAGGAGGTGTTCCCTACAGACCAATATTGCCTCTTAACAATGGCTTCCTGGGCATCAAGGTTATTGAAATATATAACAAATAATGCTTTTTGTATCTGCCTGCAGAAAGAAATGCGAAACCCTAGTTTAAGGTTCCAGTAGTTATGGAACCAGTCGTCAAGAAACTTACGGGCCAGACATTTATCAATTTCCATAGCTGCAAAGAAAATGGTGGAGTTTTTTAACCTATACTTTTCATTGTTAATTTCATTACCCATTTCTAAGTTGGGCGAAATGGAGAAATATTTTGAAGAACCAGAGATCTTACCGGTGACATGGGCTCCATCCTCCTCCATGAAATTGAACCTTGCATTTGCAGAGATAAGAGTTTTGGAGCCAGATACGACATGTGTGAAGGATTTAAGTTGGCCAGATGGGGGAATGGAGCAATTAACCTCATTAATGGTCGTAGTCGAGGTGGCCTCCATGGGAACCCTAGTGGGCATCAAAGTAGAGGGTACAGGCTCTGTCGACGAAGGATGGGGAATTAAAACTACCATATTGCATTAAAATGGAAGGGACACACCTGGCAAGAGGGAGGACACGTGTGCATCGTTGAGGAACCGCCTGAAAATGCAGGACGCCAAGATCGCAAAACAAGTCATCGAGGATGCAGGGGCCGCCAAAAAAATGCAGTCTGAATTCAATTTCCTTTTTAAGATTTTAATAATAATTATATTATAATATACTAAAGTTCACACACATGTGTGTGTGTACATACATAAATATATATAATAATTATTTTTTCTATTTTAAACTTTGTGTACTTATATTTTTTTAGATTTATTTCAAGGTAATTGTGAATATAATTAAAATATGAATATATAATATATATAAGATTTATGCATGGTAGTTATATAAAATTAATAGATTTGATGATACATATGACCTGAACATAAGTATAGAGATAGGAAAAATATAACCTGACATTTTTCTTCACCCAAATGGATGTATTAAAATATATTTTGGTTATAGTTTTACATAAGGATATTCAAAGTACATAAAAATATAGCTTTTGATTAAGGAAAAATAGAGTTTTATAGGGACCCAAAACCATAGTTACAAGCTATAGAAAATGAACAAAACAAAGCTCACTAGAAGGAAAAGCTACTAAAGAGAATAAAACCATAAGGATAACAACAAAGACCAAGAAAAATCCAGTAGAAAGCCCAAACTAGACACAACCAGACTAACTAAAAAAATTTAGAGTAACTACAACCTCAGCTTCAAGGTTGCACATCTCCTAGGCCGCCTTCTTTAGGTCTTGGCTCTGTGGAGGTGAAGAATCTTCTTTTCTTTTCAGGTTGGCTATAGTCCTCTTCAATGGGCCAAAATCCTCTTTCTGGTGCTTGTTACATAGTTACATAAATAAGGATATGTTTTTAATAAAAGCCTAATAAAATATGGGATGTATCAATATATTGAGAAAAATATATAGAATATTTATGTTAAAGTATATAAGTACATGACATGGATAGTTATTTATGTACATACAGTATAGTTATAAATATAGAGTTATTTGTATTTATAAATACTCTCTCTCTCTCTCTCTCTCTCTCTCTCTCTCTCTCTCTCTCTCTCTCTCTCTCTCTCTCTCTCTCTCTCTCTCTCTCTCTCTCTCTCTCTCTCTCTCTCTCTCTGCATAAAAATATTCCTAATTCAAAGGTTTTGTTTTAGTTGTGTTTGGATCCTTACAAATAGATGTATATTTGATTTGAAGCCACCACATCTCCATTGAAACCTTTGTTGCACAAAATAATATCATTTCCTAAATGGCCTACTAATTAATGTATATTTAACACAAATGTATGTAAATAAATATACTAAAATTCTACTAATGGACTTTTCCCTTTAGTGTACCCATTGCACGACAAGGTGCAATCATTAGTTATATTTCAATATACATAAAATCCATTATTATTATTATTATTATTACACCCCACAATAACCATAAAAATATTCATATTAGAGGGGACGTAAATTAGTCATTAATATTACATCTTAGGATCTAGCACCCTTGCGGTCCTAAAAAATGAGTTCTATGAATGTGATTATCAATGTGAAATTTTTTTAATCTTTCATAGTGGCTTTATTTGGTTCTAAAAGGTTGTGAGGCATTTTGTTAGTTCGTCTTTGATGTAGGAGGATCTTGGGTTCTTGGAATTCTTGCATCAACCAAATATATTTTGTTCCTTGTTTTCTAGTTTGTCTGTTGCCGAGTTTCTTTCAGCGTTCCTTTTGTTTCGATCTTTTGTTGTTGTGCACCTCATTTAGTATTCCTAGCATCATGTTTTACGTTCACCTAGGTTCGCACCTCCATTGGTTTCTTTGCATTCGAGATATCTTAGATTTCTTGCAGGACATCTTTGTTCTTCACGTTTTATGGCTAGTTTGTATTTTATGATCTCGCAAAGGATTTTCCCAATCCATGAAGCTTCTTGGCTCACATCTCAATGATTGTATTGCGTGACCAGCCTACTTATGGGTCTCTCATTATGATTTATCACTTTGTTAGACATTTTTATGGTTTTAGGTCCTGGCCTATATTGTAATAAATTTTCCTATTCTTGGAAAATGTAATCTTTCTCAAGCTGACTTGAAGCTTGTGAAGGATTTATATACTCATGTAATAGGTCATTTAGGGTCAATGGGAAATGTAGCAGAGATTCATTAGCTATTTTCTTAGTGAGAGCTTGTAATAGGTAGTATAAAAAGATAACCTATAAAAGGTTCTAAACATGCATGCATGCCTGCAATGTAAGACTGCATGTTGCAGATCTTTTGTACTTGATTTATTGAGGATAATCAGAAGGCATATCTTGCATATCTCTCTGTCTTTTTTTGTGTTGCTTCTGTTGTGTGTCTCTTTCTGCAAGGACCAGACTGAATTCTTTAAAGTTCCTCCCTTCTTTGTCTACATCATTGGAAGACAGATCTTGCATATCTCTCTCTCTCTTCTTTTGTATTGTTTCCACTGTGTGACTCTTGCTGCAAGGATTCACATGACATATTTGAAGTTCCTTGATTCCTTGGCCATATCATTTGGTATCAGAGCAAGTTTCTGATTCTGTTGTTGTAGATTGTGGTCACTGAGTGGGGGAGTCCTAAATTGGATTTTTGTGGGCTGGTAGAGTAAGGATCTGACCCATAATTGTAGAGGATTAACACGGGATGGATCAAAGATGAAATGTTAGAGGTGGAAGGAGAGATTTAGATCCAGTTGTGTTGGATATGTTGAGATAAATCACTGCTAGATTGGATGTTGTTTAGATGGAATAGAGAAGAGGTCAACCTAGTGAAGATGTAAGTGCTGAAGAGGAAGAAATAAATGGAGAAGAAACTAAAGAAGGTGAATCACAACCCAAACCTGCGTTGGAACAAGAAGATGATAGATTTATAAAAGCCCTAACTAGGGTTAATGCAAGACCTCATTTCAACCCACCTTATTACCATGGTAAATTAGATTAGATAAATTACTTGATTGGATCAAAGAGATGGAAAAGTACTTTGATTATGAATGCACCGATGAAAATAAAAAGGTGAAGTATGCTTGTACAAAGTAAAGGGGACATGCATCATTATGGCGGGAATATTTTGCAGACCGATAGGCAAAGAAGAGGTAAGGAAAAAAAAACAAATCATGGGTTAAGATGGTAAACAAATTGAAGGCTAAATTCTTTCCTACTGATTGCTAGGTAAGTTTGTTTAGGAAGTTTCAAAATCCAAAGCAGAGAGATCTTAGTGTAAAGGAAAATACTGAATAATTCTATAGATTAGATATGAGATCTAGACATACTAATGATTATGTTGAAATCATTGCAAGTTTCCTAAATGGTTTGAGCACATAAATTCAAGATGGGACCAGTTTGGTTAAGTTACAGAATGTGGAGAAAGCTTATAAATATGCCCTAAAAGTTGAGGATAAATTAATTAAAAGATATGAGAAAAGACAAAGACAAAAAGGTGGAAGATCCCAAAGGGGTATATCTTTTAGAGTAGGAAAATATTATTCAGATTAGAGAAAAGGAAAGGAAAAATTGAAGGAAGAGAACTCATACTAGTGGATGACAAAAACATTCAGAGATGAGGTGGATCAGGTGGCTCCAAGAGAGATGAGAATAGAGTGTTTAGAGGAACCTATTTCAAGTGTGGTGGTGAAGGACATCAAGCTTTTGAATGTGCCCAAGGAATTTCAAGAGAGAGAACTGAGAATAGTGATTGAAATGCATTTTCTGAAGAAGAATCCGATGAAACTTTGAACTAACTCGAAGATGGAGAAGCCCTAGTGGTAAGAAGATCCCTATGTCTTGGAGAGACATATCAAGATTCATTGCTGAGAAGAATTTTGTTCAAAACAAGATGCAAATTTGAAGGTAAATGTTTCAAAGTGATCATTACTAGTGGTAGTTAAGATAACTTAGCCTCCAAGGAGTTGGTGAATAAATTGTAGTTGCAGAGAATGAAACATCTGAAGCCTTATCAGATAGCATGGATTTATGATGACCATAAGGTAGTAGTAAGTGAACAATGCCTGGTCAAATTGAAGATTTGATCTTATCAAGATGAAGTTCTTTGTGATATTATGCTTATGGATGTTTATCATATCTTGTTGGGTGGACCATGGCAGTGTGATAGACAAGCGTTCCATGACAGAAGGAGGAATAGGTACACTATTATTGCTAATGGGATTGAAACAAGTATTGTTGCCTTTGATAGAGAGTCCTAAGAATGAGAATTGCACCAGTGTTAGAATTTGTTTGGTTGAAGGAAGGAAATTCTTGGATGGTTTGAAAAGTGATAGTATGTGTTATGCATTGATTCTTGAGAAGCCTGACTTGGAATAGATAGAAGGACATCCTGATAAATAAGGGAATTTATGATTGAGTATGAAGATTTGATTTTAGATAACATGCCAGATGGATTCCCACCTGTGAGGAGTATTATTCATTGCATGGATATAATCCTTGGAGCTAGTTTTCCTAACAAAGAAGCACACCAAATGACACCTACTAAGAATGAGGAATTGAATAGACAAGTGCAAGAGTTGTTGAGGAAATGTTTGATCAGAGAAATTTTGAGTCCATGGGTGGTACCTACAGTTTTAGCACCTAAGAAGAATGAAGAACGAAGAATGTGTATTGATTCAAGAGCTATTAATAAGATTATAATCAAGTATAGGGTTCCTTTGCCTAGGATGGATTATACAATGAATTTCTTGAATGGAGTCAAGTATTTTACAAAGATTGATCTCAAGAGTGGTTATTATCAAATCAAAATCAAAGAAGGAGATAAGTGGAAGACAATGTTCAAGACAAATGAAAGATTGTATGAGTGGTTGGTAATGCCTTTTGGTTTGACTAATGTACCAAGTACTTTTATGAGGCTAATGAATGAAGTAATTAATAAACTCCTAGATAAGTTTGTGATTGTTTACCTTGATGAAATTCTAATTTTCAGTAAGATTAAGGAGGATCATTTATTGCATCTAAGACACATGTTGTAGAGATTAAGGGAAGAATTTTTTTTGATAAACATCAAGATGTTTTCTTTCATGAAAGAAGAGATAGTATATTTGGGTTTTGTGATCTTAGTAGAAGGATTGAAGATAGATATTGTGAAGGTTAAAACAATTGTTGAGTGGCCTAGACACCTGCAAATGTTGGAGAAGTCAAAACATTTCATGGATTGATGAGTTTTTACCAAAAGTTCTTCAGAAATTTCAGTGCAGTTTGTAATCGTATGAGTTAGAAAATGAGAGTGTGTAGAAAATAATTTAGGCGGAGACATGGAGCACAAAGGAGTTTTGAATTTTTGAAGAAGAAAGTGATTGAACAACCCATGTTGGCTTTACCTAATTTTAATAAGGTATTTTAAGTAGATGGTGATGCAAGTGGAAATGCAATTGGAGCAGTGTTAACTCAAGAAGGTAGAACGATTGCTTATTTTAGTGAAAATTTGACTGGTTCTAAGAGAAGGTATTCGGTTTATGCTTAGGAATTTTATGCCATAGTTCAAGCCTTGAAGAAGTGGAGACATTACCTGTTTCCTAAAGAATCAATGTTGTATATTGATCATCAAGCATTGCAATATTTTAACAGTCAAAATAAGTTTAATTAGAGACATATGAGATGGGTTGATTTTTTGCAGAGTTGTACATTTGTGTTGAAGAATAGGAGTGGTAAGTCAAATAAAGTTGTTGATAATTTGATTAGAAGGAGAAATTTGTTGACAAAGATGAGGATTAAGGTGTTAGGATTTTATGAGTTAAAGACCTTGTATGAGGATGACCCTAATTTTGTCAAACCTTGGAATGCTTGCAGATAACCTATTGTAGTAGACCGAAGCAAATGGTTGGATAATTTCATTCAGGAAGGTATGTTATTCAGAGGAATTAAGTTGTGTATACCTAGAAGCTCAATGGGGGATAATTTGATTAAGGATAAATATTGTGGAGGATTAACTAGACACTTTGGTATTGAGAAGACAGTGGATTTGGTGAGTGAGATTTATTTTTGGCCTTAGATTCATAAGGATGTAAGGAAATTTGGTCATAGTTGTAATATTTGTCAAGTTACTAAAGGAAGTATTCAGAACATTGGATTGTATACACCTTTGAGAGTGCCTACTAGACCATGTGAAGACATTAGCATGGATTTTCTACTTGAATTACTGAAGACCTCAACTGGTAAAGATTCTATATTTTTCAGAGAAGTGAGATTGCATGGATTACCTAAGAGTATAGTTTCAGATGGGGATGGTAAGTTTGTTGGTTATTTTTGGAGGACACTTTGGAGGAAGATGGATATTGAATTAAAGTTTAGTTCTACATTTCATCCACAAACTGATGAAAAAAATGGTAGTGAACAAGAGTTTGGGTAATTTCCTCATATGTTTGGTTGGAGATAAGATTGGAGGTTAGGATTTAGTTCTAGCATAAGTAGAGTTTTCATATAATAATTCAGTGAATGGAAGTATAGGGAAGGCACCATTTGAGATAATTAGTGTCATTAATCCTAAAGGAGTAGCAGAATTGAGAGATATCAGTCATATAGTGAAGAAGAGTGTGAAAGAAAAAGAATTTGCAGAATACATGAATGGATTATACAATCAGGTCAAACAACATTTGGAAGAAAAGAAAAAGAAGTATAAGGAGGTTGCTGATAGGAAAAGGAGACATAAGGAATTTTCTTAAGGGGATGAGGTAATGGTTTATTAAAAGAAGGATAGATTTCCATTTGGTACATATAACATTCTAAAGATGAGGAAATTCAGACCGTGTAAAGTCTTGAGGAGATTTGGTTAAGGAAATTCTTATGAAGTCGAGTTAACAGATTTTGGATTGCATAATTGGTAAAAATACAAGAGGCAAGCAGTACATGGAGTATCTTGTGAAATGGAAAGACATACTAGAGTTGAATATTCTTTATGGACTTCACAAGCTAAGGTTGACCTCATCATGGTTTTCCTTAAACTTCAAGAAAGAGGGAGACTCACTTTTTAAATAACCCTGAATGTCTAATGTAGGAGCATCTTGGGTTCATGGCTATCTTGCATCAACCAAAAATATTTTGTTTCCTATTTTCCAGTTTGTATGTTGCTATGTTTCTTTCACCATTCCTTCAGTTTGGATTTATTTTTATTGCGCACCTCATGGAATGTTCCTAGCATTATATTTTACCTTCACCTAGGTTTGCAACTAGATTGGTTTCTTCACATTCGAGATACCCTAGATTTCTGGTGGGACATCTCTATTCTTCACGTTTCATGACCAGTTTATATTTTTCAATGTCACGAAGTATTTTCCTGATCAACGAAGCTTTGTGGCTCATATTGATGATTCTATTGCGTAGATAACCTAATTATGGGTTCTATCATTATGATTTATCACTTTGTGAGAGATTCTTATGGTTTTAGGTATTGACCTATATTGTAATACATTTCCTATTCTTGGAAAATTAAATCTTTTTGAGGTGGACCTAATGCTTGCAAAGACTTTATATACTCATGTAATAGATCCTTGAAGGTCAATGGGAAAATTAGTGGAGATTAATTGGCTATGTTCTTAGAGAGAGCTTGTAATAGGTAGTATAAAAAGATAACATATAAAAGGTTCTAAACATGCTTGTATGCCTGGAATGTAAGACTACATGTTGTAGATACATTGTACTTGATTTCTTGAGGATAATAGGAAGAAAAATCCTGCATATCTCGCTCTTCTTATGTGTTGGTTCCTTTATGTAGCTCTTGATGCAAGGATTAGACTGACTTCTTTGAAGTTACTCCCATCCTTAGCTGCATCATTGGAAGGTTGATCTTTCATATCTCTCTTCTTTTATGTTTCTTCCACTCTATGTCTCTTACTGTAAGGATTGGACTGACTTCTTTGAGGTTTCTCCCTTCCTTGGTTGCATCATTCTTCCATTGGCTCTTCAAAATTTTTTATTGAAATTAAGGAAATAAAAAGACAAGTAGCAAGTTGCTTGAAAAAAAAAGTAATTAAAACACTTATTTAAAGTTGATTTCTTAATTATTTACATGAGTACAAAAGTGTTAATAATAGAAGAAAACATAGATTGATAGGAATTCACATGCACTATATAGATAATTTACATTTTTTGGACTTGCGTTCATTCTGAAATTGTAAAATGTGATTGATTTTCTCAAGATACTTGAAAATCTTAATATTCTTCTTGTAAATGGGACGAAAAGAAAAACCATCTAAAGGAGTATGTTGGAGCAAAGTCTTAGAGTGTCTATTTCATGGTGGTAATGGCTAGAAAATACAACATTACATTTTTTATGCCAAATATACTTTACAATTATTTCTTAAATAGAGTCTACAACCAAGTTATTATGCATTCTAAATACTAAAATGACTTCTTTCCATTTGAGATCATGATTAAATACTAGAAAAAAAGTCCTAAACAAAAGATCCCACTAATGTTTAGCATACGATCAATCCCAAAATTGTGTCTCATCCTTTCAAGACCCTTGCGTAATGGAAAGTTAGTTGGTTGAACCATAATAGATTTCAACCTATCCCTTACAAATAGTTTGCAATGTATTATTTTATAAGACAAAAATTGAGTATTAAAATAAGCCATAGGTTTCCAAACCTATGCAATTAACCAATTTGAAAACTTGCAATTAATTTTTCATTTTTCTATACAATTTAGCCAAGTAGTGGGGGACCAGTCAGTAAGAATATGAGTAGCACCCTCTTCAAGGGGATATGAATGAAATGGCTAAATTACAATCATCACCAATCCTTAAAAACATAGAATTACCTTGTATTTCATACATTTATATACAACTCAAGAGGAACTAAAAACTTGGCAAAATGCATAAAATGTTTTTGATTAAGGAAAAACTAGGTTTTCCAGGTACCCGAAACTATAAAGTAGAAAATTACATAACATAAATATTAAAGTGCTCACCAAAGTAATGTTGCAGAAAGAAATAAAAAAACTAGAAGGATAGAAGAAGAAATGAACCAAAAACTAGCAAAAATATGAAGCCATGAGCTTGTAGGAACTAACTCAAAGATTTTGAAGTATCAACAACCTCGTCTTCAAGATTACTCATCTCCTATGAAACCTTCTTAAGATCTTGAAACTCCTCAGTAGAAGTGTCAGATTTTCTCTTCAGGTTACCTTTAGTCCTCCTCAAAGGGTCATCATCTTCATTCTTCGTCTTGTCCTTCTCTGCCTTCAGATCCATGAACAAAGTACCCTATTGAGCTTTCTCCAATTTATTAACCATGGTATTCATGGTGGATGTCATCCTTTTAACCACTTTGTGACTAAATCTCATGACACTTTTCATTGTTTCCCTAACCTTTTTAATCTCCTCCTCCAAATTCTTTGTTTTCTTCTAATTACCCTTTTTAACTTTATCCATGATTTTCCAATTTCTCTGAAGACACTCAGCCACAGAAAGATTTTCCTCTTCAGTCCAAGAAGCCCCACTATCTTTCTGCATGACCCCTTTCGCTTACCATTTCTCCATTTTTCTACTAACATCCCTATATTTTATGCTCAAATCCTTGATCTCATGGAACACCCATTTATCCTATTTAAGGTAATCCACAACCCCATTCTAAGAAATTTCCAAAATATCCTCAGGGAACTCCCTATCTATCTTGAAGTAATGGTCTTTAGGTCTAAGGTCACTGGGAAACCTAGGATTATTGTCCCTATCTGTTGGGGGGCATGAGGTGTAAGATTCATTAGAGACCTGACGCACTTCAAAATTATCCCTGAGAGAATCCTCAAAGTAGGAAACCAATTTTTTTTTAACATACTTCAACAAAATTTTACTCTTGTTTTTACCCTTATTATCAGTGTTAATAGGGCCCTTGACAGATTTATCTTTCTGGCTAGAGGGTTAACTAATAGAGGGTTTCTTGCTATCTTTCTTCAAAGGGGAGTTTTCTTCCTCATCCCATTTTTTTATCCCAGTTCTTATTATCTTTAGAAAGGATAACATTAGTGTGGTACCTTTCAAACTCTGAAATAAGGTTAGATGGGGAGGGAAGAGAGCTAAAATTCTGATGGATTAACAAAAGAAGACCCTCATGCAAGACCAAATATTTTCTAGAGTTTTTCCTATGAACCTTAATGCTATGTTTTAAAAAAGAAAAGGGTATAAGGGTAAGGAAACCCTAACCTTGTCAAGAAAGTGATTGAGAAGTGCAAAATGGTATCCATAGACCCTAATGAATCTACCATGAACTGTGATGTATTCCATGATATCCTTCAAAACCTCCCCCATAGATTTAATCCATGTGGCTTCAAAATATTTGTTAGAATTTTTCACCAACTCTTCCTTACTTCATCAATTTTTGGAAATTTCATAATAGCCTCATCTAAGAACTTTCTATCATGGAAGAACTTGATCCCTTCCTTCAACATGCCAGTGACATACCCAATGATATTCTCATCAGTTGACCTTTTTTCCTAAAAGAGATAACTCACCATCTCTCCAATGCTTCGATAAATAAGCAGTGACATTAGGGTCAACTCCATGAAGCTTTTTCATAAAATTACCAAGAACACCTCTGACAATCTACTTCCACACTATAGGGTCTTATTTATGCTTCTCACAATTGGTCAGATGAATTTCTTTCCTATTACCTCCCATTGAAGCAGTATTCATGTTGCTTGTAATCATAGAGCAAAAAACTATATTTGAAAGTCAATAACTCTTCCAATGCATCCACAATACGTTTCATCTCAAATAAACAACCGAGATAATAAAGGCACCACTAACAAGATGCATAATAACATTGTACATCATATTAATCTGATCCATCATGATTAAATGAGGAAAATTTTCTATTTAAGACATCATGGTTAAGCAGGGCTTTCACATCAATGCCCATCTCACCCCTTGTTGTGCCACGTACACCAACCCTTTAAAATGAACCCTTCATTAGCAAAGTGGTCTTCCACCTAGTTAGCTTTACGAAAGCCATGAGATATTTTGACATCATCAAATTTGGCTAAAATGGTAGTGGCAGAGTCTACCAACCTTTTAATTGACCATGAGGGGGACATATTACCAAGAAAGCAATCTATGATATTATTGGATTCCCCTTCGACCCACACATTTTTAAAGTTGATTTTGTGGGATAAATCAATAACTTTAAAGGCTCCCATCACTTTGGCTAAGTGGTTGGACTGGAAGCCCAAGGAGAGTTCTACCACCAAAATAAACTTTATTATCATCTCGTATCACTCCCCAACTCCTACCTAGCCCCGAATTACCCTTTTCCGCCCCATCAAATTTTCCTTAATTCAACCTTTGGGGAGAATAATCCAATTAACTCCCTCATGATTCTTCTTAGTCATTCTAGTAGCCTTAGAGATTTCCTTCTTAATTTTCCAATCACTAACTATTTTGATATCATAGTCAGAACAAACCATAATCTTAACCTGCTTCTCATAAGAGGGGATGAAATTTATATTTTTCACAATCAATCTGTAGATTCTTTCAAATACTATATTCTCTGGACCCTCCTTATCTCCAAATACTCTATTTTTACACTTCTTCCACACTCCCCATGAAACATGGGGAAAGAGGAAAGACCCCAACATCTTAATAGTTGGATTCAAAGAAGGAGCCTTCTACTAGACAAAAAATTCATCAATGGAGCTAGGAAATACACAAAGTAGATTCCAAAAGAGAGAATTCCGCCCCATATGGAAACAACAAAAGGGTAGTGAGGGAAAATATGATTAGCATTTTCAACATTCTCCTTACATAGGTAGTAGCTATTAGGGATTTGAAAGAAACACCTGCATATATTATCCACAGTTAGCAATTTATTTTGAAGGGTATAGAAGATGATGCTAACCTTTGGACTAAGGTTCTTGATCCATGCCTTTGCCCAAAGAGGTGGGTAGAAGGGGAAAATAACAACAAAGAGAGAGAAACAACCAGAGGGATGAGCCTTCCAGACTAACAAATCCTCTTGTTGAGCCACATCCATATTAACCATCATCAAGAAAACTTGGACTGGGGTGAGATCAGTACTGATTTGACTAAGATCAACCCAATTGTCATTCCTCTATTAATCCTTCACATATATTCCAAAAGTCACTTTATAGATCTCCACCCATCTACTTTAGCTATCATAGGTATTTAAAGGTTTATGCATTAACCATTTATCTTCCTAGGATCAAACTTGACTCCCTTTCCTAATGCTCCATCCAGTTCCCATCTCAATGATAGCCCTCCCCTTGACCGCATCATTCCATAAAACTAAGCCAACAGGCATGTTAGTAGCCTCAAAGGAAGTTCTTAAGGCTATTATTATTGGAAAGGTATTTATTCCTAAGATTTTGTTCCAATCCTCTTTTGTTGTGAATATCTTCCAGCATTGTTTGGCAAAGAGAGCCCGATTCATGGTTATAATCTTCATATGACCTAGTGCTCCAAAATATTTTGGTTTACACACTGCACCCCACCAAATCAAAGGCATTATTTTTCTTTCTTCCACACTCAACCAAAGAAACCTTTTTTGCATTGTTTCAATAGAATTTGTAAACTTGGAGAGAATTTTGAAAAGACTTAAGGCATAAACATGAAGGTTCTATAAAGTGGCTTTGAGGAGCTGAATTTTTCCTACTTGGCTAAGGAGAGAACCTTTCCACCCAAGAATCTTCTTACTAAATTTGTCAATTAAATAATTCCAAAAGATATCTAGGGGCTTGAGGCTCAGAGGAAGGCTAATTGCATCCAAAGATTCTAGAAATTCACAAAATGTTTAGACTTATTGTCTAGCCAATAATGAACTTTGATAGCCTCCAATGAGGCCCAATTAAAAGCATTAAATCCCATATGTATATAAGTTATTGAAGTCCTTTTCTTTAAAAATAAAAGACAGGTTATTAATTGTATAGGTTTTTTATTTAGTGGTTTCTTTATTTTACTACATGAAAATGTGTTAAATGTAGGTTTTTATATTAGAATTCCAAGTATGTATTGGAATTCTAATTTGTTTGTTCGACCACTCTTTTTCCTCCTTACCTGAAAAATCACCTCGAAAATGCTCTAAAGCCACAGAATAAAATAACTCTAACTAATAAAAGATAAGGATATCCATTATATCATGCAACTTATAATGCATTTTCATTTATAAAAGATTTCAATACAAATATTTGAAATTCACACCGCAGGGAAATTCAACCTTCTTACTTTGTTCAATTCTTATATTTGTATCATCCACATATATCTAATTATTTCTATTATTATTAAAAAAACTAAGAATTTTTATTAGATGCCCTACATTTTGTATGCTACAAAAGTGCATTTTTATCTTATTTGAAATTCATGTATAATAAGAGAATTTAAAGAATATTTGATATTGAGTGCACGATGTGAAATTAAAATTCAGAACTAAAAAATATGAACAATAGATAACTATAAGATGAGCTAGAAAAAGTTCTACTATGGATTTGCGTAAATGGATTTCACATACTCAAATATTTATTAAATTGGTTGTTACTTTTAAAAAAACCATTATTTACTTTTCTTATGTAATAGACATCTTAGATTAAAAAAAAAACACCACTCTATTGACCATCTTATATAGTTATTACAAGAAACTAAAAAATTGCTTCAATTAAATAGTTCACCATGTTGACAGTAACAAACATAAACAATAAACATTTTAGTCTTTATATGCAAATTGATAGAGCTGATTAAGAAACATGTGCTCTATAGAATGAAAAAATGTCTTCCTTTCAAACCATTGACAAAGCCAATCATGGTGGAAAATATGGATTTTGTGGCATGAAATTTCATATGCATCTTCTCCCACCATGATTCCGATCATACAAATTACAGAGTGAGGAACATCTATCAAATGAGAATGAGATATTGTGATAGTTTCAAGTCTTCCTATCAGATCTCTCACCTCCTTCTTCACTTCCTCGCACACCACTAGAGATGGGAAATTATTGTTGGCCATTAAATGAAAATCTGGTCTAAGAATGGCTTCTACATTTATTTCTAATCCACTCTCTAGCTCTTCCATTCTTTTTCAAATGGCTTCTTTTTTGATTTGTACTCTCCTATGTATGTCTTTCATTCTTCTATGCACTTCCTCTTGGTCTATTCTTATTAGGATTTGTGTTTCATCTACTCTCATGTGTGTTATTGCTTCCCATCTTTCTCCTTGCTGGAGTTCTCTTCTTTTAGAATATATTTTCATACCCTCTAAGTCATCTTGATAATTTTAGATGCACAATCACTTCACTAGCCAAGAAAACCTTGTTATAAAAGCACACTAACCCTAAGTCGTTGCTTTTTGCATTTTTATAAATGGATTTTGAATATTTTTAAATATTATTTTAGTTCAATATGTAAGGACAAAGAGTAAATATTATTTACTATTTCTATGCATAGATAAATTTTTTATATTAATTATTTTATCATTGAATCAAATGATGTTAAATAAAAAGGCTAATCTATATTTAATAAGATCTAATATTGATACCATCATTTAATTTTAATAATGTCTAACTATTTAATATAATAAATAAAAATAACAAAATCTACTTATTTATTAATGTATAGTCAGAAAATGGAAGCACTTCCATTGTAGACTGGTTTATCCTTCTGAGTAAATGGTTTGGGGTCATGTCAAGTGCCTTGAATGGTTCCCTGACTTGGATCTAGCTTTTCCCCTGTCCTGCCCCATTTCCACTTTTTCTAGCCTATTTCTGACACCCGAGACTGAAAAAATGGGACTTTGACCTTAGGGTCAAGGTCGACCTTTTTGGTTCAAGGTTGACCTTGACCTTGACCTAGGTCACAATCGACCCTTTTCAAGCCTAGGGTTCAAATTCCAAAATTTTAGGGTTTCTGGATGTCGGGCTTTGGAAAAAGTTAATTCCTGCTTCAGGGTCGACTGTTTCAATCTTCGAAACAACAAATCTTAAACTATATTTAATATAGGTCCTCTTCTATGGGTATGGGTCTAATTGGAATTTAATTCTCCCATGTAGGCCTCTCTAGAAGATTGTGCCCTAGTTTCATATAAAAGGAAGCTTTCTCCTCTCATTTTCTCTAACAATCTCAGACTTGATAATCACAAGCAACCATAACCATCATTGCAAGAATTCAAGACTTGAAGAGTGAGATCCAAAGGTGAAGAATTAATATTTGAATCAAGCCAAGTATCCATTGAAGGATTCATCCATTCTCAAGCACTTCTTTCATCAAGGAGATCCATTGGTGGCCATTGAAGGATTCAAGCTCCATGGAGCCCTCTTGTGGAAGATTTCTCCATCCACATTCCTCCAAGCCTCTTCCTATTCAAAAACCCATTCAAGATTGGTGTTGAATATCTACAAGAAATTGATTTAAGACATCCTACATTCTACATTCTACATTCTACACCCTTTTTGGTGCATACATACTTGTGGATTCACAGACTCGAATCCGCCACAAGGACTTCTACAAAAAAGGTGAATTTGTTCATTTACTTTGTTTTACTTATGCGATTTCAATTATACTTTGAGGTTAATTTCAAAACCAGGGTTTGACCAAGGCAAACCCCTCCTCCCGAACAAATAATCCATTTTTCTTGCAGGTACAGGTTCAGAACAGCCAATCAGAGTGCAGATTCAGATACCCTTTTCAGAAAACTTTCGGGATCCAAAAATAGATTTTCTGTCGGAGAATTTTTAGGTTGATTATGCCCTAGGTTGAAATCAGAAATTCTGGGTCAATGGTGACATTGACTTGAGGGTGCAAATCAGAACTGTGTCAGAACAGAAAAAGATTTCTAGGTTTTGTTCATCTTTGCATTTTTATTCCAGATCCGATCTCAAATTTTCTAGTAACTGGGTGGAGACCCCAGAAAACAACATTCTTCAGATTTGCAACATTTCAAGTTTAGTACTTTTCTCCTATCCATTTCAATTAAGGTCATCAATCTTTCTAAATCTATCTCACATTCAAATCAATAAATGGGTATTTAAGATCTTCCTCTTTGCTCTTATTTCCAAATGATTGATTCATTTATGTAGTGATCCTTCCTTTTGGGTTAATCAATTTGGATCCTTTGTTTGTATATCTAAGGATAAAAGGAGAGTATCTTATTTACCCCCTACATTCAAAACAATTCTTTTAAATGTAAGATAAAATAATAATAAACTAAAATACCTGCATATTTCTTATCTTACAATGAATATTTTACTATATTTGTTATTTATTTATTTTATTCTTTAAGACAACCTTGTTTCCTATTTTGAATGGTTTTATTTATGATAGGTAGTTGTATACAACTACCTATGTAAGTTTATGTGTAGATAATTTTTTAGGACAAAAAGGTGTCCTTAACAATTTTCATCATTAATTTTGGCATCACTTAGACTAATTGTGCATAGTTGAATGATCTAGTGCACACATATGGTAAATTTTTATGTGAAATTTAGAAAATCCACTTATTCCCTAAAACTAAATACTCACATTCCAAGGATCTTGATCACATCTTCAAATTCTAGATTCTTCATGTTGTGATTGTCTATATAGATAAATATGACTTAAAATTAAAATTACAGTTTTGCCCCTATACGAATTTAATTTTCAATTGACCAATTAAATCCAACGAGTGATTACATTTTAACTTGTAAAGAATATTCAAAAAGAGTGTTGTAAAGGACAAACCATAATTCATTTTAATCATCACATGATATCATGGTGTAGACTATAATGAAAATAGGGATCTATATATGATAATGAAATAATGAGAATTCACCTTATATGCTAGGCATATCTTATTAGAATTCATAGAATTCCATCACCAACATCTACTATAGAAAAAAACTATCACAAAAGAAAAGAATGGAGACATAACAAAGAATGTTCTGAAAGACAAAATATTCATTCAGAGAGGGAATAATAAATTACAAATGGATCAATCCTTATAAAGGAGATCACAACTCTAAAAAAGGAATAAACTAGGTTGTATGATAATAATAATTAATAAAAGAATTAATTATTGCATGCCTAATGTTTAGCTTAAGTAAACTAGAGATAATAAGTGACTTAATAATTAAATCAAAATGATTTAATTAATAAGTGAATTAAATTATTACTCTAACACCCCCCTTAAGATAAACTTAGGGAGAAGCTAAAAATCTAGTAACATTTACTAAAAGAAGGAAAATGAGTCTCGACAACAAGGCCTGATCAGGTACCCAATCATAACCAAATCTTTGTAAAGTGGAGAAATAGAGAAAACCACATGGGAAAAAATCTACTCCAAAAAGAGATGGAAAATGCATGCTAAAAAAACATGAAGGAAGGAAGGCCTCTCCTCACTGAGACCCCCAGGGACAACTTCATTCACTCATAGCATGACACAAACTGAAGATAATGAGGATGTTCCAAAGGTTTAGTGAAGATGTCTGCAACCTTCTCCTCTATAGTTATGTACTCCAAGATGAGAGAACCATCTTGAATCAACTATTTGATGAAGTGCATGTGGGTATCAATGTGTTTGGTGCGTTGATGCTCCACTAGGTTACGGGAAATGTGTATGGCACTCTGGTTGTAACACCAAAGAATAATGAGACTATCAGGAGGAAATCCAAACTTAGTCATCGAATGACAAAGCCATAAAATCTCCTGACTAGCTAACACCACTCTTCGGTACTCAACCTTTGTAGATGATAATGCAGTAGCAGATTGCTTCTTGTAAGATCATGTGATAGGACCAAAACCAAGGCAAATAAAAGTCATAAGTAGACTTCCACTCGTTATATCACCAGCCTAATCTGAGTCAGTAAAGCCAATGATGTGTGGGGAACCTGATGTGTAGTAAATGTCATAATATGTACTACCCCGAAGATACTGCAAAATACGCTTGGCAGCTTGCCAATGACTCTCATGAGGATCATGGAAGAACCTAGAGACAAGTCCAACTGCAAATAAAAGATCAGGATGGGTGTGTGTCAAGTACAAAAACTTCCAATCAACTTTTTGTACAAAGTAGAGTCCACTGAAGTTGTAAGACAAGTGGAAGACAACACAACACTTGAATAGAATGGTGTAGGCACAAGCTTGCAAGAAAGCATGTAAAATCTATGAAGCATACTTATGCTGAAAGAGTGAAATACCATTAGAGGACTAAATAATTGGTAGGCCCAAAAAATAATGTAGAAGACTGAGATCGGTCATCTCAAAATGCTCCATCAATGCTTGTTGTATATCCCGAATCAGGGAGAATGAGCCACCTATGTTAAAACGATCATCAACATAAAGCACAAGTATGACAATATCACGCCCTAACACTGAAGATACACTGTGTGGTCAGAATGACAACGTGTAAAGTGTGTAGAAAGAAAGAAAGAATCCATCTTCTCATACCAATCCTAAGGGGCTTGTTTGAGACCGTATAATGAATGTTAAAGCCTGAAAACTAAGGAAGAGTCTTGCACAAAACCCTAGGGATGATCCATATAGATCTCCTCTTGGAGGTCCCCATGCAAGAAGGCACTCTTCACATTCATCTAAAACAATGTCCATCCTTGTGAACCTACAACTAGTGAAAGAACAAGGCGAATAGAATTCATCTTGGAAATAGGAGAAAAGGTCTCAAATTAATCAATACCCTCCACCTGAGAAAATCCATTTGCAACAAGATGAGACTTATACTTGTCAATAGAACCATCAACAACATACTTGGTACAGTACAACCACCAGCACTGAACCAACTTTCTCCCTTTTGAAAAAGAAAACAAATCCCAAGTATGATTCTTCATCAAAGAAGAATACTCCTCATCCATAGATTTATCCCACTCTATGTGACATATCACCTCTAGAAACTTCTGAGGGTCATCTAAAATGGAATGACTAAGAAGGCTAGAACCAGATGTCTAAGCTCGAGTACAACGTCTATCTGTAGGATCATCTACCAAAGAACCTGCTACATCAACTATAAAATGGGCCCACTAGGGAATAACTAAATCAAATGGTGGTGGTGGAGATGGTGGATCATCATCAAGATCAAGAGAAAAAGTATCCTAAAGATATGTAAATGGAAGAGTATATAGTGAGGGAGAAGCTAGTAATAGAGAATTCATCAGAGGATAGCGCTCATCAAAGTAGACATCCCATCCAAACAAGACCTCTCGGGAGTCATGACCAAACAACCTATACACCGTGGCATCCTCACAATAGCCAACAAATATGAGTGGTCAGATATTCCTCTACATAGCTTTCTTTTGAACATATCGAATAAATATCCAAGCCTTACTACCAAAAACTCAAAATGTGGAAACATCAAGCTTGATCTGAGACCAAGCCTCCTCAGGAGTCATATGTCGTAATGCCTTGTGAGGCATCTAATTCTGAATATAGTTGGCACAATTGACTCTCTCAGCCCAAAAAGAAGGCTTCATAGCATAAGACTAAAGTATATAATTATCCATCTCGCATAATGTTTTTTTCTTTCTCTCATCAATACCTTTCTGTTGATGGGTGTGTGGAAGTGTCAGCTATGTTGTAAACCATGCTCAGTGCAAAAATCCCTAAAATCCTGATTCACATACTCCCCCCTTTGTCGATGTGTATCCTCCCGATAGAAAGACCAGATTACTTCTCCATAAATATCTTGAAGACACGAAAGGTATCAAAGACATTAGACTTGTATAATTTGACAAATTACACCCAAGTACGCTTGGAGAAGTAATCAACTAAAGTGAACACATAGTGAGCCCCTAAAACTAAAGGAGTAAAAAATGACGTGATATCACCATGTACTAAATCCAAGGGTGCCTTAGAATGAGTGGCTCGACCTATAGGAAAAGGATCCTTGTAATGTTTTCCAAGAGAGTTCAACCTTGACAAACACAATCAATACAGGAAATTGAAGGAAGCCCACTCACAAGTGCCTGTGTACTCATCTACTATAAATATCTATAATTAACATGGCCAAAATGCTCATGCCAAAGTTTGCTTGTTGTATCTACATGTGCCACAAGAGATACCTCAGAGCCATTTGAACTCTCAAATCCATAAAACTTGTACAAGAGAGATTGAGGACCTACAGTGCCAGTATCCACAATCATATCATGATCATGGAGGTCTTGAATAACTACATCATGTTTTGAGAACTCAATTGTCTTCCTAAATCCAAAATGCAAAACTTGATAAATAGAAAGGAGGTTTGTCGAAAGGTCAGG
Source organism: Thuja plicata (assembly GCA_018584345.1). Lineage (NCBI taxonomy): Eukaryota > Viridiplantae > Streptophyta > Pinopsida > Cupressales > Cupressaceae > Thuja > Thuja plicata. Next base: position 7,805,557 of record MU226909.1, read on the forward strand.
AATAAGAAGTACATCCTTAAGACAAACACCTAAGAATGAGACAACACTAAAACCTATATCTACATGTTTTGATAAGTCACCAATGACAATATGTGAAGTATTACTAGGTGCAAGTGTGGTGACTAGCTGCTGAGAGTGTGGCATGTGGTGGGAAGCACCTGAATCAATAATCCATATGGATCCAAAAGACAAATCTCATGTAGAAAGAGCATTTCCTTTCCCTATAGAAGATGAAGATGACTGAGGTGAGGTGATATGATGCTGCTAAATGGTTTCCTCTAAAGCCTCTAACCATTTCCAACACCTGGAAATTGGATGTCCTTCCTGGCCACAAAAACTGCAAGGATCACCTGTGTACTTCATAGTCTTGGAGGAAGACTTACTAGAATTTGAAGATTTCACCTTTTTGAGATGGGATTATGGTTTTGAATCAGACTTAGGAGGTGGCTTGGAGGATTCTCTCTTCCCGCTGAATCTTTTGTTGGCTTTGGTTTTGGCTTATGTTTATCCTCAAATGTTTCGGCAACCAATGCTTGGTTCTTTGATCCTATGAGAGAATCCAGCTAAGATAGTGTTGTCTTCTCACGAGTCAAATGATCACAGAGAACATAAAATGTAGGCATGGTAAACCATGAACCCAAAGCATCCATGGTAGAATGGAAGGTAGAAGAAAATATCTGAAAGGGACCACAAAGCTTAGAAAGAATCAAGTAAATCCACTTTGAATCTATCTTATTCTTTCCACAACCCTATAAAGTAGACCTGATAGATTTGAGTTTCATCAATAAATGCTCAATAGAAGGAAATGACTGAGGACCCAAAGCTATCAATTCTACCTCAATCTAAAGTTCCCTAAACTCATTGACTGTGCCAAAGAGAGTCTAAAACTTCTCTCACATATCAAGAGGAGTATCACAACCATCAAGATGAAAGAGTAAAATTTTTGAAACATACAGAGAAATCACACTCATGTCCTCATCCATCTTATTCCTGTACTACATGATCTCGTATGGATGAGTCAATAGGGAATGAATGGTATCCAAACAAGATCATAACCTTCGTGACCTGAGAAGCCAATTCATACAGAATTTCCATAAATAGAAATTATGTGGAGTGAGAAGCTCACCTGATGCTAAATATGCTATTGTTTCCATCCTCTGACTATTTAATTATTAGTTATCTTTCAAAACTAGACAAAAGATGCAGAAGGGTTTGTATTTTTTTTTTTTGAGTGTTCTACTTTTTTTTTCTCAAATAAATGACATAAAATAAGAAAAAACACCCCCCACAAAGAGAAATACCAAACCCCAGTACAAAGTGAAAAGATAGAAGGAGACACAGTGCAAGAAATTCTTCAGGTTAAATGGGAAAAATAGCTAATCAAATTGATCAAAAAATCAACTTCAGATCTAAAGAGGTACCATCAAGATATTTCCAACGGCTATTCGTGAGCAAAAAATGGAGTTCATATGCACATTTTGGAGGCCTGAGAGTGCATAAAATAATCCCTCACAATGGCTGGAAAAAAAAAAATAAATAGAAAAATGAGTTGATGAAACCTCCAAATTTGAATAGAGCTCAGAAAGATCTTTCCAACATATATGGAAGTCCAAAAAACACCTCTATTTGCTCTAGTTATTGCAAACAAACCAAACCTATGTCCAAGAGGACATGAGGTGGTGTGGTGGTGGCCCAAGTAGTGGTGCCGCTAGAAGAGGTGGTACATGGGTGGGTCGATGGTGGAGAGCTGGCGAAGATTGTGTGCAGGTGGAGACAGAGTGGTGTGCCGACAGAGCTTGGGCCTAGGCGAAGCCTGAGTGGCAAAACCCAAAGGAGGGGGAGCTCAGGGACACATGGGTAGCGCAGCCGGAGGAGCCCGCAGTGGTGGGGATTACTATCTAGATCCTACAGTCTGCGGGTCAGCCAGTACCCAGAGTTGATGGAGCATGCAGAGTGTGGGGACCATCGTGCTTTGTACAAAAGGTTTTTATTTAAACCCTTAAGCACTCAACGCTACAAAAACATTTTTTTAAGAAAAAAAATGAAATTTTTTTTTTGCACTTTTTAAAAAAAAATTACACACCTCGGTATGTGTGCCTAGAATAGGGTCATACATACAAAAAATATTTACCTCAAAATGCAACTGTTTCCAAATTGGACGTGCCTTACATAAAAATAGGGGGTTTTGGGCCTTTTGGACGCAACCATGAGGTTGGTTTGTGTTTAAAGTGCTCCGCGAATAGCTCCCCCACCCCCATATTCACACTAAAGACCTATGTAAACTTCAAACCCTCATAGCTTCAAAAATTCTTCTAAAACTTAAGAACGGGCTGCAACAACAAGACTATGATACCATATTAGAATTTATTGAATTCTATCACCAAGATCCAGTGTAGCAAAACCTGTCACAAAAGCAAACAATGGAGACACCACAATGAATGTTCTGAAAGATGAAATATTCATTTAGAGAGGGAATAATAAATTACAAAGAGATCAATCCTTATAAAGGAGATCACAACTCTAAAAAAGCAAGAAACTAGGTTGCATTATAATAATTAATAAAATAATTAATTATTACATGTCTAAAGTTTAGCTTAAGTAAAGTAGAGATAATAAGTGAATTAATAATTAAATCAAAATGATAAAATTAATAAGTGAATTAACTTATTACTCTAACATATATTTCATGTGTAAAAATATTAATACCATCATGTTTAGATATAAAATGTGAACACATTTCCAAACAATTCATACTATAGGTTAAATGTTTCATTAAAATAGATTGAATGTATAGAAAAGTTCCAAGGTCATTTGTTCCCTAACTACATGGAAACGGTCAAATGTGTAAAAAAAATTCAAGGCCATAGGTGTGCTTGGAAATTACAAAGATGTTACAAAAGTTAAATTCGAGGATGCAATTGCACATAAAAAGACATTAAATATATAGAAAAGTTCCAAAGTCATGTGTTCTATAACTACATGGAAAAGGTCCAATGTGTAAAAAAAAATTCATGGCTATAGGTGCGCTTGGAAATTACAAACATGTTAGAAAAGTTAATTTTGAGGATGCAATTGCACATGAAAAGACCATATTTGTAAGAACAGTAAAATCCAAATATGTAATATGTATTCAAGGGTACATGTGTGCATGGAAAGGTAAACAAATAGAAGGAAAAAATAAAATGTGAAAAGTGTTCAAGACCATAAGTATAGATTAGGTCCACAACGATATAAAGATGACAAATTTAGAAGAAAAATTAGTGTGAGATATTGTGATTAGATTTGAATAACCTATTAGATGATTCTATTATTGGTGGATAAACTAGGGTTGTTGTTGGAGTATCCAAGGGAAAGAATCCCCTTGAGAAAATATTGTATGTGAAGGAGAATTTTGAGGTCATAGATGTGGTAATTAATAAATACAAGTTTGATTAGGAGATGGTCTTTAAAAATTAATTTATAAATGTTCAAATGAAAATAGATAATTAACTTTGGTACTAGTTCATGGAAAAATTACTAATTCACTTTTTTTTTTTACCTTGATCTTAATTTGAAGAAGATAAAATATTCTATTTATTTTCAATTATAAATTTGCTAGGATATTACTAGCGCTTATTAAACTAGCACTTTCCTTGATACTAGATTGAAGAGATGCTTTGATAGGAAATTAAAGGTAAAATATAAATAAAGTGTTACAAGTCAAGTGGTGTTTCTAAAATTAACCAGCATGTTTTAGAATCATGTGTATATAACCCTAAGCTCTCAAGGAAAATAAGATTCTCCATTGATATGGATATAATTCTAATCTTCACTTGCAATGATAATATAGACCATGAAGATGAGAACAAGATGGATCTCTAGAATATTCATATTACCTAGTACAAGATAATTAGAAAATACATTAAATATATAGAAAATTTCCAAGGTCATGTGTTCCATAACTACATGGAAAAGGTCAAATGTGTAAAAAAAAATTCAAGGCTATAGGTATGCCTGGAAATTACAAAGATGTTAGAAAATTTAATTTCGAGGAAGCAATTGCACATGAAAATACCATATTTGTAAGAAATTTAAAATCTATAAATGTAATATGTATTCAAGGGTACATGTGTGCATGGAAAGGTAAACAAATAGAAGGAAAAAATAAAATGTGAAAAGTATTCAAGACCATAAGTATAGATTAGGTCCACAACTATATAAAAGATTAACAAATTTTGAAGAAAAATTAGTGTGAGATATTGCGATTAGAATTGAATAGCCTATTAGATAATTTAGATTGAAGCTATTATTGGTGGATAAACTAGGGTATTTGTTGGAGTATCCAAGGGAAAACATCCCCTTGACAAAACATTGTATGCGAAGGATAATTTTGAGGATATTACTACCGCTTATTAAACTAGCACTTTCCTTGATACTAGATTGAAGAGATGCTTTGATAGGAAATTAAAGGTAAAATATAAATAAAGTGTTACAAGTCAAGTGGTGTTTCTAAAACTAACTAGCATGGTTTAGAACCATGCGTCTATAACCCTAATCTCTCAAGGAAAATAAGATTCTCCATTGATATGGATATAATTCTAATCTTCACTTGCAATGAAATATAGAACATGAAGATGAGAACACGATGGATCTCTAGAATATTCATATTAACTAGTACAAGATAATTAGAAAAGACATTAAATATATAGAAAATTTCCAAGGTCATATGTTCCATAACTACATGGAAAAGGTCAAATGTGTAAAAAAAATTCAAGGCTATAGGTGTGCTTGCAAATTACAAAAATGTTAGAAAAGTTAATTTCGAGGATGCATTTGCACATGAAAAGAACATATTTGTAAGAAAATTAAAATCCAAATATGTAATATGTATTCAAGGGTACATGTGTGCATGGAAAGGTAAACAAATAGAAGGAAAAATTAAAATGTGAAAAGTGTTCAAGACCATAAGTATAGATTAGGTCCACAACTATATAAAGATCGACAAATTTAGAAGAAAAATTGATGTGAGATATTGCGATTAGATATGAATAACCTATTAGATGATTTAGACTGAAGCTATTATTGGTGGATAAACTAGGGTAGTTGTTGGAGTATCCAAGAGAAAGCATCACTTTGACAAAAGATTGTATGCGAAGGAGAACTTTGAGGTCATAGATGTGGTAATTAATAAACACAAGTTTGATTTGGAGATGGTCTTTGAAAATTAATTTATAAATGTTCAACTGAAAAAATATAATTAACTTTGGTACTAGCTCATAGAAAAATTACTAATTCACTTTTTCTACCCTGATATTAATTTGAAGAAGATAAAATATTCTATTTATTTTCAATTATAAATTTGTTAGGATACTACTAGTGCTTATTAAACTAGCACTTTCCTTGATACTAGATTGAAGAGATGCTTTGATAGGAAATTAAAGGTAAAATTTAAATAAAGTGTTACAATTCAAGTGGTATTAGCACTTATTAAATTAGCACTTTCCATGATACTAGATTGAAGAGATGCTTTGATAGGAAATTAAAGGTAAAATATAAATAAAGTGTTACAGGTCAAGTGGTGTTTCTAAAATTAACAAGCATGGTTTAGAACCATGTGTATATAACCCTAATCTCTCAAGGAAAATAAGACTCTCCATTGATATGGATATAATTCTAATCTTCACTTACAATGAAAATATAGACCATGAAGATGAGAAAAAGATGGATCTCTAGAATATTCATATTACCAAGTACAAGATAATGAGAAAAGACATTAAATATATAGAAAAGTTCCAAGGTCATGTGTTCCATAACTACATGGAAAAGGTCAAATGTGTAAAAAAAAATTCAAGGCTATAGGTGTGCTTGGAAATTACAAAGATGTTAGAAAAGTTAATTTCGAGGATGCAAGTGCACATGAAAAGACCATATTTGTAAGAAAAGTAAAATCCAAATATGTAATATGTATTCAAGGGTACATGTGTGCATGGAAAGGTAAACAAATAGAAGGAAAAAATAAAATGTGAAAAGTGTTCAAGACCATAAGTATAAATTAGGTCCACAACTATATAGAGTTTGACAAATTTAGAAGAAAAATTAGTGTGAGATATTACGATTAGATTTGAATAACCTTTTAGTTGATTTATATTGAAGCTATTATTGGTGGATAAACTATCCAAGGGAAAGTATCGCCTTGACAAAAGATGGTATGCGAAGGAGAATTTCGAGGTCATAGATGTGGTAATTAATAAACACAAGTTTGATTAGGAGATGGTCTTTGAAAATTAATTTATAAATGTTGAAATGAAAAAAGATAATTAACTTTTGTACTAGCTCATAGAAAAATTACCAAGTCACTTTTTTTACCCTGATCTTAATTTGAAGAAGATAAAATATTCAATTTATTTTCAATGATAAATTTTTTAGGATATTACTAGCGCTTATTAAACTAGCACTTTCCTTGATACTAGATTGAAGAGATGCTTTGATAGGAAATTAAAGGTAAAATTTAAATAAAGTGTTACAAGTCAAGTGGTGCTAGCGCTTATTAAACTAGAACTTTCCTTGATACTAGATTGGAGAGATGCTTTGATAGGCAATTACAGGTAAAATTTAAATAAAGTGTTACAAGTCAAGTGGTGTTTCTAAAATTAACTAGCATGGTTTAAAATCATCTGTATATAACCCTAATCTCTCAAGGAAAATAAGTTTCTCCATTGATATAGATATAATTATAATCTTCACTTGCAATGAAAATATAGACCATGAAGATGAGAACAAGATGGATCTCTAGAATATTCATATTACCTAGTACAAGATAATTAGAAAATACATTAAATATATAGAAAAGTTCCAAGGTCATGTGTTCCATAACTACATGGAAAAGGTAAAATGTGTAAAAAAAAAATTCAACGCTATAGGTGTGCTTGGAAATTACAAAGATGTTAGAAAACTTAATTTTGAGGATGCAATTGCACATGAAAAGACCATATTTGTAAGAAAAGTAAAATCCAAATATGTAATTTGTATTCAAGGGTACATGTGTGCATGGAAAGGTAAACAAATAGAAGGAAAAAATAAAATGTGAAAAGTGTTCAAGACAATAAGTATAGATTAGGTCCACAACTATATAAAGATTGATAAATTTAGAAGAAAAATTAGTGTGAGATATTGTGATTAGATTTGAATAACCTATTAGATGATTTATATTGAAGCTATTATTGGTGGATAAACTAGGGTATTTGTTGGAGTATCCAAGGGAAAGCATCCCCTTGACAAAAGATTGTATGCGAAGGAGAATTTTGAGGTCATATATGTGGTAATTAATAAACACAAGTTTGATTAGGAGATGGTGTTTGAAAATTAATTTATAAATGTTAAAATTGAAAAAATATAATTAACTTTGGTACTAGCTCAAAGAAAAAATACGTATTCACTTTTTTTACCCTGATCTTAATTTGAAGAAGATAAAATATTCTATTTATTTTCAATGATAAATTTGTTAGGATATTACTAGCGCTTATTAAACTAGCACTTTCCTTGATACTAGATTGAAGAGATGCTTTGATAGGAAATTAAAGGTAAAATTTAAATAAAGTGTTGCAAGTCAAGTTGTGTTAGCGCTTATTAAACTAGCACTTTCCTTTATACTAGATTGAAGAGATGCTTTGATAAAAAATTAAAGGTAAAATTTAAATAAAGTGTTACAAGTCAAGTGGTGTTTCTAAAATTAACTAGCATGGTTTAGAACCATGTGTATATAACCCTAATCTATCAAGGAAAATAAGATTCTCCATTGATATGGATATAATTCTAATCTTCACTTGCAATGAAAATATAGACCATGAAGATGAGAACAAGATGGATCTCTAGAATATTCATATTACCTAGTACAAGATAATTAGAAAGGCCATTTAATATATAGAAAATTTCCAAGGTCATGTGTTCCATAACTACATGGAAAAGGTCAAATGTGTAAAAAAAAATTCAAGGCTATGGGTGTGCTTGGAAATTACAAATATGTTAAAAAGCTTAATTTCAAGGATGCAATTGCACATGAAAAGACCATATTTGTAAGAAAAGTAAAATCCAAATATGTAATTTGTATTCAAGGGTACATGTGTGCATGGAAAGGTAAACAAATAGAAGGAAAAAATAAAATGTGAAAAGTGTTCAAGGCCATAAGTATAGATTAGGTCCACAACTATATAAAGATTGACAAATTTAGAAGAAAAATTAGTGTGAGATATTGCGATTAGATTTGAAAAACCTATTAGATGATTTAGATTGAAGCTATTATTGGTGGATAAACAAGGGTAGTTGTTGGATTATCCAAGGCAAAGCATCCCCTTGACAAAAGATTGTATGCAAAGGAGAATTTTGAGGTCATAGATGTGTTAATTATTAAACACAAGTTTGATTAGGAGATGGTCTTTGAAAATTAATTTATAAATGTTCAAATGAAAAAAGATAATTAACTTTGGTACTAGCTCATAGAAAAATTACCAATTCACTTTTTTTACCCTGATCTAAGTTTGAAGAAGATAAAATATTCTATTTATTTTCAATTATAAATTTGTTAGGATATTACTTGCGCTTATTAAACTAGCACTTTCTTTGATACTAGATTGAAGAGATGCTTTGATAGGAAATTAAAGGTAAAATTTAAATAAAGTGTTACAAGTCAAGTGATGTTAGCGCTTATTAAACTAGCACTTTCCTTGATACTAGATTGAAGAGATGGTTTGATAGGAAATTAAAGGTAAAATTTAAATAAAGTGGTACAAGTCAAGTGGTGTTTCTAAAAATAACTAGCATGGTTTAGAACCATGTGTATATAACCCTAATCTCTCAAGGAAAATAATATTCTCCATTGATATGGATATAATTCTAACCTTCACTTGCAATGAAAATATAAACCATGAAGATGAGAACAAGATGGATCTCTAGAATATTCATATTACCTAGTACAAGATAATTAGAAAAGACATTAAATATATAGAAAATTTCTAAGGTCATGTGTTCTATAACTACATGGAAAAGGTCAAATGTGTAAAAAAAAATTAAGGCTATAGGTGTGCTTGGAAATTACAAAGATATTAGAAAACTTAATTTTGAGGATGCAATTGCACATGAAAAGACCATATTTGTAAGAAAAGTAAAATCCAAATATGCAATATGTATTCAAGGGTACATGTGTGCATGGAAAGGTAAACAAATTGAAGGAAAAAATAAAATGTGAAAAGTGTTCAAGACCATAAGTATAGATTAGGTCCACAACTATATAAAGATTGACAAATTTAGAAGAAAAATTAGTGTGAGATATTGCGATTAGATTTGAATAACCTATTAGATGATTTAGATTGACGCTATTATTGGTGGATAAACTAGGGTAGTTGTTGGAGTATCCAAGGGAAAGCATCCCCTTGACAAAAGATTGTATGCGAAGGAGAATTTTGAGGTCATAGATGTGGCAATTAATAAACACAAGTTTGATTAGATAGTGTTTAAAAATTAATTTATAAATGTTCAAATGAAAAAAGATAATTAACTATGGTACTAGCTCATAGAAAATTTACTTATTCACATTTTTTACCCCGATCTTAATTTGAAGAAGATAAAATTTATTCTATTTATTTTCAATGATAAATTTGTTAGGATATTACTAGCGCTTATTAAACTAGCACTTTCCTTGATACTAGATTGAAGAGATGATTTGGTAGGAAATTAAAGGTAAAATTTAAATAAAGTGTTACAAGTCAAGTGGTGTTAGCACTTATTAAACTAGCACTTTCCTTGATACTAGATTGAAGAGATGCTTTGATCAGAAATTAAAGGTAAAATTTAAATAAAGTGTTACAAGTCAAGTGGTGTTTCTAAAATTAACTAGCATGATTTAGAACCATATGTATATAACCCTAATATCTCAAGAAAAATAAGATTCTCCATTGATATGGATATAATTCTAATTTTCACTTGCAATGAAAATATAGACCATGAAGATGAGAACAAGATGGATCTCTAGAATATTCATATTACCTAGTACAAGATAATTAGAAAGGCCATTAAATATATAGAAAAGTTCCAAGGTCATGTGTTCCATAACTACATGGAAAAGGTCAAATGTATAAAAAAAAATTCAAGGCTATAGGTGTGCTTGGAAATTACAAAGATGTTAGAAAAGTTAATTTCGAGGATGCAATTGCACATGAAAAGACCATATTTGTAAGAAAAGTAAAATCCAAATATGTAATATGCATTCAAGGGTACATGTGTGCATGAAAAGGTAAACAAATAGAAGGAAAAAATAAAATGTGAAAAGTGTTAAGGACCATAAGTATAGATTAAGTCCACAACTATATAAAGATGACAAATTTAGAAGAAAAATTAGTGTGAGATATTGCGATTAGGTTTGAATAACCTATTAGATGATTTAGATTGAAGCTATTATTGGTGGATAAACCGGGGTAGTTGTTGGAGTATCCAAGGTAAAGCATCCCCTTGACAAAAGATTCTATGTGAAGGAGAATTTGGAGGTCATAGATGTGGTAATTAATAAACACAAGTTTGATTAGGAGATGGTCTTTGAAAATTAATTTATAAATGCTCAAATGAAAAAAAAAAAAAAAGATAATTAACTTTGGTACTAGTTCATAGAAAAATTACTATTTAACTTTTTTTACCCTGATCGTAATTTGAAGAAGATAAAATATTTTATTTATTTTCAATTATAAATTTGTTAGGATATTACTAGCGCTTATTAAACTAGCACTTTCCTTGATACTAGATTGAAGAGATGCTTTGATAGGAAATTAAAGGTAAAATTTAAATAAAGCATTACAAGTCAAGTGGTGTTTCTAAAATTAACTAGCATGGTTTTGTAATGCCCAAAATTTGCATACAAAAAAAAAACAAACAAACAACTTTTAAAAAAAAAAAAGAAGTATAAGATACCATTCCAACTACATTAGCAATTCATGATTCTACTAATTACAATATTTGCCAATAACACCAGGAGGAAATGGAGCAACTTAAACAATATCCTATCATAGCATTCAAATGAAAATTCATAAGAAGATGTTGCTTA
>MU226909.1:7835535-7878198 GCA_018584345.1 Thuja plicata
AATGAGAGTGCTGTCCTGAACTTTTATGATGATCTAATTCATAGGTTTGGCACTCCTGATTCAATCATTTCAGATAATGCTCTGGCATTTACAGGCCTTAAGGTCTCAGATTGGGCACTCAAGAATGACATTTATCTAAACACCAGTTCAAATTATTATCCTCAGGGTAATGGTTTAGCAGAGTCTACAAACAAGAACCTGATCAGGATAATTAAGAAAGCTCTTCAAGACAATCAAAGGGATTGGCATACAAAGCTGAAGCCTGCTTTATGGCTAGATAGAGTCACTCCAAAGAAGATCATTGGTAATTCTCCATACATGTTGGTGTATGGCAGAGAGGCTAAACTTTCCATCTCAACAGAATTACCAGCTCTGGACTTAGCCACCCAGTATGCCCTGTTCAATGAAGAGGATCCCTTACAGATCAGATATGCTCAATTGATGGAATTGGAAGAAGTCAGAAATAGGTCTATGAGAGACATGGAATTCCATCAGAATCAGACAAGAGCAGCTTTGACAAAAGAACCAGGGAAAAGAACTTCAAGGTTGGAGATGTAGTTCTCAAATGGGATGAGTTCAGATCCAGGCCTGGCAGACATACAAAGTTTGATTCTTTTTGGGGTGGACCATTTGTTATAACAGAATGCAGAGGATCTAATTCTTTCCAGCTTTCAACTCTTGATGGAGATACTATGCCAATTTCAGTAAATGGTTTCCACTTGAAGCCTTGTTTTGAGGTTTGTCCCTCTCTGTAAGTCTTTGTCCTCTTGTAAATATTTCCCTGTTTTCCTTCTAGTTTTCTAGTGTAGTTCCCTGCTTTCCAATAAGTGCACATGCACATTTTTGTCGCTGTCAGGTTTTTTCTCAAAGTAGTGACTCCATGCCGAATGGATTTGTCAAGGCAACTGGTCCTATGCTTAGCAGGCAAGCATCCCGCAAAAGTCGCCAAAATGTTAACCAAATTTTTATATCCTATGCAATTTGGCCTAGTCTTCTCTATGTGACCATCTATCTCTTACTTCTCAGGCTTATCTTTCAATTTTGTGTTTCCCGCCAAAAGGTGGCCTAGACCCTTTCCAAAAGTCTTACCTTTTTGTCTTATCGCGCAGTCGCGATCCATGTTAATCAAAACTTTTAAGTTGCGCGACCTTGCGACAAGCTACCAATCGCGGTCATCGCGCAATCGCGATTCATTTTTGAAGACTTCAACTCTGTCTACGAGTGCACGACGAGTTGTAAATCATGTTAATCGCGCAGTCGCGATCTATTTTTAAGTAGCTTTGCTCTGTCTGCGGGTTCGCGATGAGTTGCCCAAGAATGTTAATCGCGCAGTCGCGAGTTGTTTCTAAGTCATCATGTTGGGGCTGCGAGTCAGCGACGAGCTGAAAGAGCAAAATGGTCGCGCAGTCACCGAGCAGTTCAGGTAAAGAAAAAGAGGCTCGCGAGTGCGCGGCGAGCAAAAAAAAAAGGAGTCTCATCGCACAGTCACTGAGTAATGAGGACAAAGATGGAACTGCTCGCGAGTGAGCGACCAAAGGAACAGATGAACTCATCGCGCACTCGCTGAGCAAAAAAGGTAAATAGAAGAGAGCTCGCGACCTTGCGACGAGCAGAAAAGGACCTCATCGCCCAATCGCTGTAGTTGTTAAATAAAAGGGAAACAGTTTGCGGGTGTGCGATAAGCCGAAGGGTAAAGCCGTCGCGTACTCGCCGAGCAGAAAGGATAAACAAAACATTGCTCCCGAGTGCGTGACAAATTAAAGTGATTCCTCGTCGCGCTCTCGCCAAGAAAATGACATAAAGAAGAAATGGCTCGCGAGTGCGCGACCAAATGAAGAGTAGAGGTCATCGCGCAGTCGCCAAGCAAAAAGTTAGCAGAGGAAGCAAAGCGCGGGTGCGCGATGAAGAAAAAGCGGGACTCATCGCTCACTCGCTGAGAAAAAAAAGGCAAACAGAGGGCTGCTCGCGACTGAGCGATTGATGAAAGATAAGTGTTGTCGCGCAGTCGCCGAGCCACAAAGATTAAAGGGGGAATTGAGTACGACTAGGCGACCAAAAAACTAATGAGCTCATCACGCACTCGCTAAGCAAAAAAGGATAAAGGATAGCGGTTTGCGGGTTCGCGACCAAAGGAAAGGCCAGCTCGTCGCTCACTCGTCGAGTAATAAGGAGCTTTCAACTGCGCGATTGGAGTATAGAAATGTATTGTCGCTCAGTCACGCAGGATTAAAAGACAGTAAAATACAGCCTGCGACTGTGCGATTATGATGCAGATGAGGTCGTCAAAACTCAGGGATGTTTTTCTCAGTTGTAGAGGGATTTCCAGAATTGATCAGAGGGTTTTCAATTGCAGAAAATCATGCATAGAGCAGTCAGCCGAGATTTGAATAGATTTGTTTCAATATCGGTGAAAAAGAGAGGTTTCAACGTGTTGCAGAGCAGAAAAGAGTTATGGCTGAGTTTCTAGAAGTGCCAAGAGGAAGGGGAAGAAATCTTGGGTGATGACAAGGTGAACACTTGGCTATGCACTGTTCACAGACAAGAGAGACAGTTATTACAGAGAAATATAGGTGAACAAGTGTACATGACTATTCAGAGTAAACATAAATGTTACTAGCCACCGTCTACCAAATCTGATTCCAATTGCCAGATTAAGGAGGAGCATGAAAATATCCACGAAAATCTATTTTGACTCGGTCATTCTCGACCGCCTTCTCTCTCTTTTTTCCTCTCTCCTGTGTTTTAGGGTTAGGGTTTCCCAGGACCATCCGAAGCTTGTTGCATCCTAAGGGATCCCAAGATGGACTTAGCCCTATATATAGCAGAAAAGTTGCAATTGCAAGGGTCGGTTCTTCTTCTTTTGTTCTTGCTGTTCTGTAACTTTTCTGAATTCTTGACAGAGATAAAGAGATTTTGTAACCCAAGAGTTCTGATTATGTAGGAGGCATGCTTTGTGGCGAATTTTCTATCCTTAGTATATTTTGTACATCAGTCTGTCACTCACTGTGAGAATTAATATGTAGAGTTTCATTTTTTGGATCAATTTGTTGGATTGTGGCAACCTTGTCTCTTTTCTGCTTGTCTGTATGTGCCTTGATTGTTGATGGATTAACTGTGGATGATTTAATTCCTCTTAATCAGTCCTTTCACAGCATCTACTTGCAGAAGAGTATGTCTGCTTGCAGGTTGTAACTAGTGTTTTATTGTTTAAAGCTGTTAACTGTGAAGAAGTCTTTCCTTTTAACTGGTTTACTCATGACCTGGTTATGAAATATTTATGCATGCCTATATAGGGGACTTGTGTTTTACTTGCAATTCAGAGTTAGTTGACCCAGGGGTGTATCCTGTGTGTGTTATGTTTTCATGCCAATTTCGGTGCATCATCTAGTAGGTAGTTTGCTTTCAGTCATTTCCCTTTCAAGCAATCCTTCTATCCCTTTCCCTCAAAAGTTTTACTTTCTTGTTTAAGAAGCAAATTAAGGTGATTATCCAAGAGGAACCAGCCTAGAACCTGGAGGTCTCATCTCAGTTAGCATAGGTCCCACAACCTGGAGATGATTCCCTTGTTATACTGGATTATCAAGACCAAGAGAGCTTGAGATCAGAGGCGCAAATTCAGTGTATAACAGGACCAGTTAAGGAAAATCTTGGAAAAGATTAACAGTAGTGCTCGAAATTCAAGGCCAGAGACTTGCACTCACACGCAGTTCTCATCCAAATATCTATGAAGAAAAATTTGAGGTCATAGATGTTGTAATTAATAAACACAAGTTTGATTAGCTATGGTCTTTGCAAATTAAACATGGTTGTTAAAATTTTAGAAAGAATTTGAAAGTTTATAACTATAAAAGATTATAGTAAGAAATTGCAGAGCTTTAAAATGAAATGATAGATAATATATTTATATAGCTAATAATAATCTATTAGAAAATGAGTTATAAATAAAACTAAAAACAATATCTAATAGAGTGAATATATTATAATATAATATACAGAATATAGAAAATAAATAAATTATAAACTAGAATGTATCACTAGATAATGACTATGTAAACATAAGATTTTAATCCATTCATTCAATTTACATATTTACTTGGACGATTCTTTTTACTCGTGATTCCAGAATTTGTTTTTTCTTAAGCAACATCGTTGGAAATCATGGCCACTCCAAGAGTAAATTACATGGAAAGCACCACAAATTGCATATATACTTGTTTTAAATAAACAGATTTAAATAGGAAAATCAACCAAAAAAAAAGTAATTTCTATTGTTAAAATAGAAAAATGATCAAGCAAGTTATTTTAATAAATGAACTTTCTGATTTAATAATTACTTATAAATGATTATCTAAATTAATTTTTCAATCAATATATCTAGCACTTAAAAAATAAGTCCTAAATTTTAAAAAATTAATTCTTAATACAAAACCTAAGTCCTTTATAATAATTTAATTGGCTTCGAGAAAAGGGTTCATATCACTAAATTATTTTGGTCAATAAGGATGAAGGAAAATAATTTTAAAAATTTGGAATGTTAAATATTTTACTTTTTTCATTAGTTTGGGGAAAACTTTGGCCAGGGTTGAACATTTAGATATGAAATCAAGATATCCATTTATCCATATGGATGATGAGCATGATGCTGAGGATGCAATCCCCTTCTAGGTCGAGTTCTTATGAAGAATTTGAGTTCTTCTCAAGAATTTGAGTTAAATTGAATCTCAAATGTAGGAGATGCTAGAGGGGATGGTTTTGGGATTTTGTGATAATTATGGAGATTATGGAACAGTTATAACTTCGGTTTTTTGTCATGAGATGTTTACCTTCATGTGATATGAAGAATTTTTTTATTGTGCTATAGTTGGCTCTTGATTCTAAATTAGAGTGTTGGCATGATACATCAGTTTTTTGTCATGGGATGATTACCTTCATGTGATATGAAGATGTTTTTTATTGTGCTATGGTTGGTTCTTGATTCTAGATTAGAGCGTTGACATGATACATGTTCTCTTGACAGGTTATGCTCTTTGGAGCATGAGTTTTTTGATTTGTGCATCAAGTTGTCATATTTTATTCCCAAGTTATACATGTGTGCACTGGGAGTTTTGACAATTGGTCTTGTTAGTGCTCTTGGTATCGAGTACGTTGGCGGATTGACCATGGATATGCTCTTGAAAACTAAGAAGCTTGGGTGAGGCTAGAGTTCTCTTAGATTTAGAGAACATTTGTTGAGACGGTTTCTCTTTGGAGGTTTCAGCATGAAGACCGATGAGCCTATACCTATGGATGGATGTGAGTTCATCATGGACTTAGAGGAGATTGTTCTTGGAGAAGAGTCATTGTGACTTAAAGTATCTTGGATGAGCATTCTCACTCCCTACTCTTGGTCTCCTCAGTAGATTTATCTCCTTATGCATTTGAGTTTAGGAGATGGTTGAGATGGTTCCTAAATACAATATTTTGGCAGACAATTGAAGAAGATTCCACAATTTTAGTGAATGTGGTGAGACCCAGGTTAACTCCAAATAAGAAGCTTCATTCACTACTTGAAGTGATATTAATTTTAATTGATAGATTTGAGCAAGTCACAATTAATCACATCTATAGAGAAGGCAACTCTTGGGTTGTCAAATTAGCTAAAGAGGGTGCATAAGGTATCGATATTAAACATATCGATCCAATTTGATGGTGGGAAAAATAATGAGGCAACAATCATTGAGTTTGGGTTGCCAGGATGGAAAAGCAAGCTCTTTCAAACTGACATATGTTTGGTACAAGTCACTCATTCATGCAACCTTTTTGTTTATATTTGGGATATCTCAAAGGATATGCTTTTTGGAGTTGAAATATTTTTTGATGAGACCTTCATTATGAAATTGTTTTGGATCCTATCCCAAAGGGAGGTTCAAAATTTGAAATTTGAAGGACCCTCATTAGGTGTTCCACCCATCTTGGTCGCAGTGGATAATAAGGAATGATAAGACAAGGGTTAGGGTTAAGGATCACAAGCAACCATCAAATGGGGATAGAGACATGTATAGGAATGTTGACAAGACAAGAGGTGGTATTCTTTCCCATCATCATATTTGAATTAACTATAGTCCTAGTGACAAGTTGGTATGTGTTAGTCATCCTATTAAATATTACTGGTCTACAGAAGGGTTGAAAGGACTCATCCTTTTAGAGGGACATTTTGAATGAAAGCACGACCATTTCTTGCTACTTCTAATGACAGGGTCAGTGCATAAATTTCTTTCTACATCATTTCTACTTTAAGTTTCCAGGCTCCTGCTGGTGTCTGGTGGTCGTGAAACTTTTCTTTTTTAAAGCACACATAAGTAATAGTCTGTTGTCTCTCCTTTTCCTATCTTGGGAATTTTTTTAGATTACAGAGGTGCTGGTGATCGAATAGATTATCATGGATACCCCCATCAAGCTTAAATTGATCAACATGCAAACTTCTTTCGACACACCCATTCTTGAGATTAGGTTGAAGGAAGTGTCAAAGTTTGAACATTGTTTACTCATGCATGCCATGTGAAAGGTTCTAGGCTTCAACTTTATCTTTACTAACCATCACATCAGGGTCAACTCAGACATTGGCACTGGTTTCCTGGCATGCTTTTTGGTGGATGGGGTGCCTAAACTGATGGCAGGATAGATTTGTATTAGACTATTCGAAGAGAAATATTTGGTGGGGCTTCATGAGACTATTACCAATATTGATGAAAATGATTTGATGATCCCACTACCATTTGAATATGTAATGATGATGAGGGCCGGAGGCCTATTCCTAGGATTGGGAAATAGACAACGGAGAAACATCTATGGTGGGCCTCCAAGGATATTTTTTTGTGTTGTGGGGTTGGGAATGGGAGCATCAAGACATATGAGGGGAGGATTGGACTTTATCAAGAAGTTTCTAGTTTTGCTGGATGGCATGGAAGCTCCTTGTGGAGATGACGTAGATGAAGAGGAAGAATGGATTTACAAGTACAAATATGCCGAGAGAAGGATGACCTAGGCAGTTAGGATTCTTCAAAAAATGATGAGGCAGATAATGCAGATGTGGGGGAGGGAGATGAAGAAGAGGAAGAGGATGTGGGGACTATAGAGTCAGAGGAAGCAGAGGAAAATAAACTAGAAGACGAGGTGGATGAAGATGAAGAGGCTGAGGAGGATGATGATTTTGAGGAGGAGGAGGAGGCAGAACGTGAACAAGAGGATTCTAGTGGCTCCTCATCTTCATCAGGAAACAATTGAGAGATAAGGCAAAATGTTGCTTTTTTTATGTTTTTTATGTTAAACTTTGTCTCTACTTTTTAAATAGGTAGTCTCCAAGATGTTGACAAGAGGTTTAGGGCTTCATTTTGGTTTGTATTAAGCTGTCTTAAATCTGATACTAAATTCGTATTTGAACTACATAATGGCTATTAATACATTCGGTATCAAAATCTTTATGCAATGTATCTTCACTATTCACAATGACCATCATGGATTTTAAAGCATGCAACTTTGTGTCCCAAATAAAATATTTGAGATTTAATGTAATCTTACATGTTTGGTAAAGCCTTGTTACCATGCTTATTTGATAACCTACAGTTTCATTATTAGAAGTCTTTGAAAAGTTAAACTATTTTATACTTTTTATTAATAGAAAAAGCCTCTATTCCTTAAAAAAAAAAATATAGTAATATTTCATATTGAGCTTCCTCCCAATCTTTCATATGAAATTAAAATTTAAAACAAAAGTGGGAATAATAGATAATAATAAGATTGATTGGAACAAATTATACCATGGGTTTATCCAAATGGGTTTTATATACTCAATTATTCATTAATTTTGTTGTGGCTTAAAATAATAATAACCATTATTTAGATTTTAATTTAATAAGTCTGTCTACTTAGATAAATACTATTACTAGATTAACTATCTATTATATTTATTATAGCCGACTGCAAAATTGCTTGAGTTACAAACAGAGACAGCAGCTCACCATATTGACAGTAACAAGCAGAGACAATAAATAGTTAAATATTCTTTATATGCAAATCTATAGAGATTATTAATGCATGGGTGCTTTACAGAGTGGACAACTTTTCTTCCTCTCTAACCATTGACGAAGACAATCATGGTGAAAAATATGGCTTTTATGGCATGAAGTTCGGCAGGCATCTTCTCCCACCACAAATTCAATCATACAAATTACACACTGAGGAACTTCTTTCATTTGAGAATAAGATATTTTGATGCTTTCAAGCCTTTTTATCAACTCTCTCGCCTCCATCTTCATTTTCTCAGAAACCACTTGAGGTGTGGAATTATTGTCTGCCATTAGAAGAGAATCTATTCTACGAATGGCTTCTTCTGTGATTTGTAGTCTCCTCCTTATTTCTTCCATTTTTCTCCGCACTTCGTCTTGTTCTATTCTTATTATCCGTTGCATTTTGTCTACTTTCCTCTGTGTTATTGCTTCCCATTTTCCTCTTCGCAGCAGAATTTGTTTTCCTCGCTGGAGTTCTCCTCTTCTTTCACAATATTTTTGTACCCTCCCAGACATCTTGGTGATTTTAGACGCACAATCTCGCTTCACCAGCCAAGAAACCTTCTTGTTATTATTATATTTATTTTTGCAGCTCTATCACTAAATATAGGCATTCCAAAAAGCACGCTAACCCTACGTCGTTGCTTTTTGCTTTATATAAATTATTTTTGATATTTTAAAACATCATTTTAGTTTAATATATATGGACAACGAGTAAATATTATTTACAATTTTTATATAGATAATATTTTTATATTAATTATTTCATCAATGAATACAATAATGTTAAATTAATGTATATTAAAATAATTTATATAAAATGACAGTAATTTATGCTAAATAATATATTTAATAAGATGTAATATGAATAACATCATTTAATTTTAGTAATGTCTAGTTATTTAATAATAAATAAATAAGAAAAATAAGAAAACCTAACTATTCTTTAATATCTAGCACCATCTTTAAATAAAAGTATTTCAAGTATCTACATTTAAATATATTTATTGTTTATTTATTTTATTCTTTAACACTACCCTATCTTCAACTCTAAATATTTTTATTTATGATTGATAATCAATTTTTTTTTTTTTTTTTCCTTCTAATTTAATATGAATGTATTTAAAATCTACTAAATTTTACAATATTTTACATACATGTTTAAAATAAGTTGGTTTTAATTTTGTAATTTGACTTAAATAATGTAATTATATTAAATTTCAAAAATTAAAGTGTGATATCTCTCTACTTGCTTTATATACATATACATATATGCTAGTTTAATTTTATATGTATGATGAACACAACTATAATCCCTCTTTAATGAAATTAAAAAATTTAATTATAACTTGTACAACAACTTTTTACCATTTTTTTATAGTAAATTTCATGTTTATTTAAAAATTACCACAGCAAAACCATTTTTAATGGCTATGATTTTTTTGTAGTTCACCACAAATTTAAGCAAATAATTTTTAATATTATGTGGCCTCGTTCACCACAAATTTAAGTAGATAATTTTTAATGACTATAATATTATATGGCCTCTTTTAAATAATCAATGGTAGCTATTCAAATAATTGCTTGAATTCATGGAGATGTTTATGTGTACACATGTGGTTGAACTCTATTATGGTTTTGTTGGAGTATGTCTTGAAATTCACTAAACAAATGAGGTCAGCCCCCATGTTCACAAAATCATGTCCTTAAATTTAGGCAATTATTTGAATAATTACTATTAATTATTTAAAAAAAGACCATAAGATTTATATTATAGCCATTAATAAAATTAATTTGTCAAAAGTTAAAATATATTTTATTTATCTAGAATATATTACTAATATTTTTTAAGAAAAATCTATATTAATCTCTATTTATGCCTCTAATGACTACACTGAGAGATCTGGGCTATGGGCTTGGATGGACTCTTTGCCTGACATACCGTGGATCATTGGAGGCGATTTCAATATGATTGAGTGCCAAGAGGATAAGTTAGGTGGCCTGCCCTTTAGTTGGAAAGGCACTGAGAAGTCCTATTGGGACAAACTGAAGCATAATAGAATTCTTTTCGATCCACTTTCTGGATCCAAGGACTCCAATCCTGGTCTGTGGCATACATGGTGTAATTTCCAAAAAGGGCATGCTAGAATCTATTCGAGACTTGACCAATTTTATGTTAGCAAAAAAATTTTCACGATACTTCCTGATGATAATGGTAACTTTGTCAGAGTTCTTCCCACCACTCTTTCTGATCATCACCCGATCTCTTTTTGTGTTAAGCCTATCAACTCCTCTTCGCGTACCATTCCCCCCACTTCTAAATTTCTGCTCAACACCTCTCTGCTTCAGGATGAAGATATTCTGGTGGTCATCAACCTCATTCGTAACTTTAACAAATTTCAAGTTCCTTATATCTCCCACCTGGAGCTCTGGAATAACAACATAGCTGCCTGGCAATCCCTTTTGAAAACCCTTGGTCAGAAGAGGGCGAAGGATTTTAGGTACACCAAGAGGCTCCTTTCTGAGAATCTTTTGGAGACTGAGAACAAAATTCAAGCCAACCCCTAGGATGCATCACTCATTACCCAAGTGTCTAGTATCAGAGATACTCTTAGACAACATTAGCAAACCAAGATTAGAGGGGCTCAAATTCGATCCCGGGCTCATTAGCTGCTTGCTGGTGACAAGGGATCCATGTTTTTCTTTAATCTTATTAAAAATAAGCAGGCTAATAAATCTATTGATAGAATTATCTCTGAGGGTCAAGAAATTACTGATCTTGAGGGCATCAAACATGCTTTTGCCACCTACTATAAGAAACTGTTCACCTCTGAGGACACTAAGGAGGCTAAGAATATTAGAAAACAATGTATATCCCTGATTCCCAATAAAATCTCCAAAACTGATGCCTCTTTACTTAGTAAGGAAATCTCGATTGAGGAAATTAAGAATGCTATTAATATTCTGAAAGTGGATAAAGCTCCAGGGCCCGATGGGCTACCTGTGGAGTTTTACAAAGCCAACAGTGAATGGATCTCCAAGGACCTTCATGTTATTTACTTGGAAGCCCTTGAAACTGGTACACTGGGTAAAGACATTAATTGTGGTATCATTAAACTTCTTCCTAAACATGGGGATAAGGCCCTGCTTAAAAATTGGCGCCCTATCACTCTCCTTAATGTTTCTTATAAAATTTTTGCTAAAATCTTGGCTATCAGAATTGAGAAGATTCTCCCTAAATTTGTTTGCCCGACCCAAACTGGTTTTATAAAAGGAAGATATATCCTGGAAAATCTTATTAGTAGCTGGGAAGCCCTAAATTGGGATAAAAATTCCAATCAAAATGCTGCTATGTTCCTCTTGGACTTTGAAAAAGCATACGACAGGGTGGAATGGAAATTCATATCCATGATGCTGAAAGTCTTTGGTTTCCCTAACATATTTTGTAAAGCTGTTAATGTTCTTCTTACTGATGCCATTTCTCAAATTGATGTCAATGGTTCTCTATCTGAGGTTGTTCCCCTCCCTTTTTTCTATTGCTGCTGATGCACTATTTTATATCCTTAGAGATGAAAAACTATCTCGATCTGTGAAGGGCATCTCCTTACCCAATGGGGAGGAACTTATCAACTGTCAATTTGCTGATGATACAGCCATGTTCCATGACTCTTCTGAAAGTAACTTTGAAGCTATGCTTGAGAAACTCAAGATCTTCTATACCATATCTCGAGCTCGTCTTTCTAATTCCAAGTCCATATGTCTTGGGTGGGAGGATCAACCCCCTAATTGGTTCAATAAATTTAAATTTCAATGGGGAGGTCCACACACCATTGTTAGATATTTGGGAATTCCTTTCTCGGTTGATCCTTCTATCAAAGACATGTGGCTTTGGATCAAAGAGAAAATATAAAAAAAGTTGAACAAATGGCACAATAGATCTCTGTCCTTGGCTGGTAGAGTTCAAGTTTGCCAAAAAATTCTTTCTTCTTACAATATTTATTATGATTCTGCCTGGATGTTCAGTAATTACCAAATCTTAGAAATCCAAAAAGAGATTAGGAATTATCTTTGGTCGGCTGGCAAAGGAAAATGAAAAACCTATGCTATAAGGTGGGACTGGTGTCATACTGACAAACTCCTTGGTGGTATGGGGTTGAAGGACCTTAAAACCATGGGGATTGCCTTAGTCGCCAAATGGATCTTTCACTCTCTATCTGGGGATGATCCTTGGAAAGTGCTTATTAGAAGCAACATTGAAAGAGGGCATCCTAAGAATGCTAAGGACTAAAAAAATCTCCCTTTCTCTGACTTAATTTTAGGCACCTTTCCTATTTTGGTTCAGGGCTCGGCTATCTTCAAGTCCATATGGAAGGCCTGGAACAATGTTAAAATGTTTGCTGCTAATAATAATTTTCATGATGATAATCAGTTATTTGGTGAGAGGTCCATTTGGTGGAACTTGCAGCACTCTGGTAGGAAACTTGCCCTGACTAAGGGTTTCTCTACTAAACTATGGCATAAGATGGGTATATCTCAATTCATGGATCTGTTTGAGGATGACAGGTTAATTAGTTGGGAAAGGCTTAAAACCATATTTAACATCCCCATTTCCCAGAAGAAGACCTATAACATGTTAGTGAGTTCTTGTAGGAGTCTCCCTACCTGTTGCCAAATTGACTCGATAGGCTTTTAAAAGTTAAGTGGTCTGATGGTTCTAGTACAAATAAACTTAAACCCAAGAGCATCTACAAAGTGATTAGCCAAAATGAATCCATCTTTGACCATACCAATAAAATCTAGTACTCTAATCTTGATCCCTTGGATTGGAAGAAGATTTTTGGTAGATTTTGGAAGTCCCCTGTTGAACCTAAAGTTAAATATTTTAAAAGGCTCTTAATGTTGGACAGAATCCCTATTCGAAATGACTTCTCCTCTGAACAATGCTATCTTTTTTATGGTTTCCCTGAGTCTAGTAGACATATCTTTCTTGACTGTAGATTTGCCAAAGAAATTTGGCGTATGTTTGATATTTTCATTCCTTATGATGTTAATATATTTGAGATTATATTTGGTCATATTGATGGTATTAATAAAGAGCTTAACTTGTTCTGGAAGATCCTATCTTCTAACATTTTGTGGCAACTCTGGAAGTGCAAGAATGAGGAACGATTTGAAGGTACTACTAGGGTGCTTACTGAGTCTTTCAAAAGTCTCACATACTTCAAAATTTTTTTGTAGATTCAAATCACAATGAGGGTTGAAAAAGACAAGTTTAAGAGACTTTTGAAGAGTGGTCATGCCACTTTCTTCACATAAGAAGTCAAGGATGCTCAAGCTTGGAGGAACCATATTGACAATCTGTACTTATTTGAAAGAACTATCAAGGACTTCAACCGGGAGCTCAAGAAGAATAATAAGATGGCCTTGAATAATATGATCCTTCTTCTGCACTAGGTTCAGAAGAAGAAAAATATTGTGTGGATGGAGGGTACCAAGGGATGGACAGGGTGGGTCGATGAATACAATAATATCTTAGCTTAAGTTTGCTTACGGTCCATGTTTTGATGGTTAAATATGTTGTTAAACTCTGATACTCTCGTTTGAGGCCCTGCCTCTGTATTTTGTTGAAACTGTGAACTGCTTCATGATGTAAATTCTTATTTTGATAACACTATATTTAATACAAAAAAAATCTATATTAATTAAAAATAAATCTTTTCCAATTGTTTGTTTTTTAACTATACAATCTTCAGATCTTCATCCTGTCTAGTGTCATTTTAGATATGATATGATGATTTTAGAGGGGGAAATAATTAGTTCTTGATATTACAACTTAGGATCTAGCACCCTTGGGATCCTCAAAATTAAGTTCTATGACTGTGATAATCAATTAATCAATGTATAATTTTTTTCAATCCTTGGTGGTCGCTTTATGTGGTGCTGCAAGCTCATGAGCCATGCTAGCGTTCCTATACTATAGGTGAAGGCATGGCTCACGAGCTTCCAGCATCACATAAAGCGACCACTACAAATTGAGTTATATATATGAATGTTATATTAAAAATTAAATATAGTATAATATTAATTAAATAGAATAAAAGTATTAAATATTATTAAATTCTAATTCTAATTGAATTTTAAACCTAATTTAATTTTGTGTTCTTATTGAATTTAGATTAGACGGTAACTATAACTATGTATTTTTTCTTATTGAACTAATTGAATCTGTACATGCCTAAAATCGTCCCTACACACTTATATTAATTTAATTAATATTCTCTTAGCATTATAGTTAATTTTAATTAATTAACTATTTTTATTATATTCTTAGATACTTATTTAATTAAATTTATTTGATTAAACCTGGTTCATCTTCTATAGTATCTAAATTTAATTTAAATATGTTTCCCTAAATGTATTAAATTTTATATAATGCATTCTCTCCATTAAATCCCCCTTTAAATAAATTTTAATTTATTTATTCCCTCTACATTCGATTATTCTACTAAGCTATGATTAATCTAAATATAATTTGGATTAATCTTAAATTTAGCCTAGATTCATAAATTATGTCCATCATTATCCCCTAACCCTACTCCTCTAATTAATTGTAGATTAATTAGATTAATTTTATAATTCCTATAATAATTAACATCCTAATGGTGCCCACACATGTGTGAGCACCCCTCTTATGGGAGTTTTCCATTTCCTTTGCCTAAAATGGCTGAAGTCATTTATCTTACATCTTGTCTCCCCTTTCCCCTTTGGAAGATGCTCAACATGTGGCTCACTTTGGGTCTCTCACCTTCTTACACTTGTTATTGAGTCATCATTTTCGAGAGTTTCTCACACATGTGTGAGCAACTCTCCCTCTTACATGACCACTCATTTATCTAATGAGGATCCTATGTAGATGCCACATGAGATGCACCTCATCCAAGCCCTCAAAAAAATATATAAATAGGAGGCATCACTCCTTGTAAATCATCTCTCATTTTATGCATTTTTATCATGTTAGTATTGCTCTAGAATTCCGTAGCTTATTTTTATATTTTTCATGCTTAGCTCATTGTTGAATCTAGAAATCACATGATAGGTTAATGGTGAAAGAATCTTAGATTAATCTTGAATTTCATCTTAATTAATAGTTTGAATCTTCATTTGCATAAATGGTGAAAGCTTGACGGAAGTTCTTCATACATTTTCTTGAGTCCTTTATTGTTAGAAGATATAAATAAAGTAAACTAGATTTAGGAAAGAATCCAAGAGAGAGTGCAGAAATGAAAAAGTTTACCATAAATGAAATGATGATCCAAGAACAATCACCAAGATCACCAAAATGATTAAAGACCAAGACATGAACACAAGAATTTTGGAAGGGGAAAAAGCAAGAAAAAACCCCTTTGTGAATAATATGAATGAGGCAAGAAGCCATGAAAGAAAGAGAGCTTGAGAAAGAAGCTCAATACAATATTGTGAGAGAAAGAATGTGAATGAGAGAAGAAGAGAGAAGAAATCCTATGAGAACCAACTTGTGAGAACCAACCTTAAGAAGTGAGAGAGAATCATCTCTTAAGTAGAGATGAGTGAAGGAGTTTGCATGTAAATTCCATATCCTATGAGTGCCACATTCACATTAAGTGTGTGCCATGTGTAGGAATCCTCTTAAGGAGGAATATCTAATTTTCTTATTAAAGGAATTACATAAGAAGAGTTTTCCTCCCACTAGAGGACAAAACACATGTAGGGATTCCAAATGAATCTCCAACTTAAAATATAAGTAAAGATTAGATATTCTAATACCCCCCTTTAATCTTTACTTGGGGGTGATTACAACAAGGGGTATGAAACCCAATTTTTACAACAATATGCAACTTGATCTTCAATATAAGGAAGAAATAGTATTGTCTTCAAGTTTGCAAGTGGTCTTCTGGAAATGTAATGTACAAGAAGCTTTGGTAGAGCCAAGAGAAGTGGACGAGTCCTCAAATTGTGTTCAAGTGAAAGTATATGCATATCTTCAAGTAGTCTTGTGATACATAGGACATGTGGAAATGAATTGATGTCTTTATTGGGGCTTGATGGATCACCTGAAACATAGAGCAAGAAAGCAAGGCAACTATCCACAAGTAGAATTCAATCTCATATTCAAGTTAGTATATCTTTTGTAATTAAAGTATAATTTTAGGGAAACTCTCATAGTGAAAACTGAGTTAGAGATAAAGATAAATGTAATTTGTTCACCAAAATGCAATGGAGCTAACATGATATCAAGATAGAATAAATGCTCAAAATTTTAAAATTAAAAATTTAGGTAAGAAAGAATAATCAATGCTCTCATGAAAGAAATATATACTAATATACAAATGACCACAAACAAGGTCAACTAATGAAAACCTGCATCAACATTACATCAATCACATGGATATAGACAGTCCACTAATGAGTCATCCCACTACAAGTGAATGGGTCGTGACTCCATCACCTACATGACCCATGATCTAAGAAATGAAGAATGCAGTGCATTATCATGTTAGTATATAAATAAATATGAGAGAGACAATGATAAATCAGAAGAATATGTGACTCAATCACCAAATTAACTCAATATCCTAATTTTCCAAGCATGTTTACCGATGTGAACCATAAGAAAAGATTATGAGAAGTAATAAAATATTGCCTTCAAGAAAATGTGAAACAAAAGGGAAACCCATGAAAAAATCATCCTCTCATTGAGTAACAAAATAAAGAACCATCCTCTCACTGAGGAACATAATAAAGAATCATCCAATGCAACTTTCAAATGGAACAAGTTGATAAACATCAACTGAAGTAAGTGCAACCCAGTGCAACTTACAAATAGAACAAGTTGATCAACATCAACTGAAGTAAGTGCATCCCAGTGCAACTTACAAATAGAACAAGTTGATCAACATCAACTGAAGTAAGTGCATCCTAGTGCAACTTACAAATGTAACAAAATTCTCTAAAAGCATAAATTGCAACTATTCATGCTCATCAATAAAACAAGTTGATCAACATCAACTGAAGTAAGTGGATCCCAGTGCAGCTTACAAATGGAACAAAATGCTCTAAAAGCATAAATTATAACTATTCAAGCTCATCAATAAAATTAGTAATAATACTCATGAAAGCAATAGTGTAAGATAGTCTCATAATCCTAAAAAAATGGAGATAAAGAAGAGATAAATGAAGAGCAACATTAAAGATATGGATATCAGTTAGAAAACTTTATTGATGGTGAACATGAAAACTAAATAGGTAAATCTTTAAACCATTTAGGATTCCTTTTAGAAGTAATGGAAATATCACTATGAGTAAATTCATCATTTTCATCATCACTATGAGGAGAGAATATATCATAATCATCATGAACAAAATTATCATCATCATGAGAAAAAATTATCACTAAGAGGAGTAGATATATGCTTACTATCATCATCATCTTTTTTAATAATAGTAGGAACATAAATAGGTGCAGTAGGAGTAGGGTTTAGAATAGGAGGTTGGTCCTCCATGAGATCAATAATGCCCCATTTAAATTCATGAACTTCATTTTTTGCAATAACATCTCTTACAATATGAACCTTGTTAGTAATAGGATCATAAACTCTATAACCTTTATTAGATTCATCATACCCAACAAAAGTAAATAAGAAGATTTAGAATCGAGTAAAGAAGAGAATAAACAGTTAAATTTAAATAGAATTATAAGGAGAAGTTCAGTTTAACTGAATGTCAAACACAAGAATAAGCGAGAAGCTTAATATATAAGAAGAATGATTACCCCTTTGTTTAAAAGAGATTGAAAATTATTTTTCCTATGAACAAAATAATAATCTCTCCTTTTAAAGTAAAATTGATATAAATTCAAAAGGTTGAATGTATTGATAGCTAAAATAAAATAACCCCCCTCACTTGAATAACAATTCCAATTTTTCATAACTTGCAATTTAAAAAATATTTAAAGAAAACATACTTTAAAAAAAATCTTAGCACAAAATTATATAAAATAAATAAAAAAGAGTATTCCATAAATGATGGTTAGATTTAAATTAATGTAGACATAATAGTACCCCTGTTTAAATGAAATTGAATTCATTTTTTTTAAATAAACACTCCTTACATTAAAATACTTGAATAATAATTCTAATTTTTGAAGAAAAGATGAAATCATATTTATATAGGTAAGAAAATACATGATTAAGGAAGAAAAATGAGTAGATTAGCTTAAACAAAGTTAAATATACTAAATATATAATGATAAATATCAATAATTGAATGGTTAAATACTGATATGAAAAAAATTTAAATTTTAAGTTTAAATGAGGGAACAAATTTTAAATGCAATGAATTAATTAAACACCCAATTGAATTTGGTCAAAAATGATATAAAGAATTTAAGAATGAAGCGATATTAAGAAATATTGAGCGGAAAAAAAAAGTATTAACGGTTAAACTTTTTAATTAAATGTTTTTAAAAGATGAAAAATACAAAGTTAGAAGAGATAACTTAAAATAAACTTGGATTAGTTAATAAAAAATGAATAATAAGCAATGAATAACGATTTGAATAATCAAATTGATGTATACAAAGGTTTTTTAAGTCAAATTCTTAATAAAATTAATAAGAATAGAATTAATTTAAACTAATTGTTAATTTAAGGAAACCATTTAAAGTTGAAATGAGAGAAAGATATGATCAAAGTAAACTAAAATTAGATAAGTCACAGATATAACTAAGAGGTCAGAGTATTTGTCCTGCAAAATAAAATAAAATTATCCCTGCCAAGGAAAAGACATTGCCAAGTGTGAGTTAAAGCAAACAGAGAAAAAAAAGGCTGAAGGTTATGGTTATCCAAACACATAAAAAGAGATTTACCTACTGTTGAAAGCATGCATGAGGAGCTGCCTATGAATAATAATGAGGAGCTTCCTGCTAAACAAATGCTATGTTGGCTGCCAACCACCGGTTTGACTGATTCCCAAGGCAACACTAAACCATTACTCCAGAACCTCAGTACTTCATGTGGATGCTCAAATTTTTCATCTGACTACTGGATTTTCATTCGAATACTCTAAGTTTCATAGAGGTGCTCAAATTTTCCCTTAGTATATCCATAAACTTAATATCGTTTCTCAAAATTTTCATTATTGTGCGCAAAATTACTGATTGCTCTAACAGATTGGCTACAGTATCAAAGCAAGTGCAAACGACACAGATCAAATATCAACAACTCTATATTTCTTCAGTTTTGTTTAGAAACTCTCCTAGCCCAGCCTTGGTTACTATTATCACTTTCTTCATTGCATAGCAGCCTTAGCTGCTAACATTGTGCAACAGTCATCTTAGCTTTGCTAGTTATTAATTATCTAAATTGGCAGATCTTTTATATACATTGGTGCTTAGTATATCACATTATGCAGTCTTTTTCATTTCTTTCTCATTTTCATTACCTATAACTTTTGAAACTTGCGCAACATTCCAGCCTTAAAACATTGATTGGTCTTTTCATTGAGCAACCCAATCTATTTTTGTGTATCTCTATTTGCTGTCCTCCAACTTGTCAGGGACCCCAAGCCTCTGTATTTTGTCATATTTTGCAAAGGTGAAGTAAATATTTTTTTTCCAATACACCACATTGTGCTTTATGAATTTTAAAACTATATTTCTTCCATTTGACGAGGGAGACAGAGGGAGGAGGGAGCACAATGCTATGCTAAGACAGATGTATACTATGATTTGCTGAGAAATATATGTATGTTGCACTGAGATAATAAGGAAGTCTGATGCGAGAGGTGAGGATGAAGATGAAGTCTGACCTCTTGATGTTTTTAAAGCTGTGCAATGATAATTCAAACACAAAGCTATAAAATAGAGATAAAGAAATAAATTAGATACTGCAAAAAATGATAGCAGAGATTAAACAATGATGGAATAAGAGAACTTAAGTTAATTCTCCAAAAAAAAGTTAGATATATAGATTTTAGAAAAGTGAAAAAGAAAAAGATAAAAGTTATGAAATTTGAAAAAGTTTCATGTGAGAGCTAAATGGGCGCATTCTGCACAAAACCCGTATCTCAGTTTTTCAAGATTCATTTTCGCATAGCATCCAAAACAAAATGGGATATACTTCTACAACAAAAAATCTTAATTGAAAATGGGGTATTGTAAGGTTTGCCAAGGATAATGAAGACAACGGTCTGATCAAAGATATTGTTAATTACATAGATATTCATAAAAATACAGAAATATGAGATAGAGATATGAGAAATATATATATATTTAAACCTGCAGAGAATGATATATATATATATATATATATATATATAACAGGAAACAGAGATTTGAAAAAAAATATAAACCCTGCAAGACCACCCGTGAGATAAATGGAGTTCGACAATGGAAATACAAAAAAAAATATTAAACTAGATTTAGTGAAGAGTTAAAATCTGCAAGAACATGAACTAGAAATTTGTAATATAACCTGCACAAACGTTAGTGAAAAGATTTGAAATCTATTTAAAGATGAAATATAACATACAAGACTGAAAATCCCTTGCCATTGCCCGATAGAGGGTATAGAAGATCTAAAAAAAAAACTATAAACTGGGAAACAATAAAAATAGGGTTTGGTGGTGAACTAGGCAAACCCCAAATTTTTTTTCAAAAAATCTACAATAAAAGTTAGATTGAGAAATCCTGCAAACAAGAGCTATCTTTCTCCTTCACAACTGAAATATCTTTCACCTATTCCTGCATGCACACTCAAAACAAGGATTAAACCAGCTCTGATACCATGTTAGAAGATATAAATAAAGTAAACTAGATTTAGGAAAGAATCCAAGAGAGTGTAGAAATGAAAAAGTTTACCATAAACGAAATGATGATCCAAGAACAATCACCAAGATCACCAAAATACTCAAAGACCAAGACACAAACACAAGAATTTTGGAAGGGGAAAAAAACAAGAAAAAACCCCTTTGTGAATAATATGAATGAGGCAAGAAGCCATGAAAGAAAGAGAGCTTGAGCAAGAAGCTCATTACAATATTGTGAGAGAAAGAATGTGAATGAGAGAAGAAGAGAGAAGACATCCTATGAGAACCAACTTGTGAGAACCAACCTTAAGAAGTGAGAGAGAAGCATCTCTTATGTAGAGATGAGTGAAGGAGTTTGCATGTAACTCCCATATCCTATGAGTGCCACATTCACATTAAGTGTGTGTCATGCGTAGGAATCTTTTTAAGGAGGGATATCTAATTTCCTTATTAAAGAAATTACATAAAAAGAGTTGTCCTCCCACTAGAGGACAAAATACATGTAGGGATTCCAAATGAATCTCCTAATTAAAATACAAGTAAAGATTAGATATTCTAACATTTATCAATCTATTAGTTTGTATTATAGGATCAATCATCTCGAGAAAGAAATCAATAGTGGGATTTAAATATTCTATTAGGAGAGAACACCCAAAAAATCTCTAAGAGAAAAACAAATAAGTCTTGGGTGCACTTGTTTCAACTCATAGGAGGTTGTGGAAGAAGATTTGTGTAGGAACTAAGTTTTAAATATGTTAATGTAACTTGTATGCTCTTTTATCTCTAACATTTTCATGTATAAGCTTTTTCCACACAGGTAGGTTTGAACCGCATACATTTGGGCATGTCTGGTGGGACCCGTGTCCCTAAACTTTTTTTAAAAATTTTAAAAATCTTTCATTGAAACGCAAAAATTGTGGAATGTCATCTACAATTATACAATGTCATATGCACTCTAAGATTGTCATCTGTGTAGGTTGCTGTCCGCGCTCTGAGATTTTTGTCTGCGTAGATTTCTATCTGCGCTCTAAGATTGTCAGCTGCCTAGATTTTTATTTGTGCAGATTATCGTTTGCACAGATCCTTGTCTGCGCTATGAGACTAGCATCTACACAGATTGGCATCTATGACCTGTCATTTTTTGTCTCCCCTTGTTTAATTTTCCAACTAGTTATGGGAGATGGGTATCTTTTGGGTGATTTCTTGAGGATTCTTGTGTGTTCTTCAGGACTTTAAAATATAATTTTTGCATCACGACCATACATAAAATGTAACTTAAGTATGAGTTACATACTCTTCCTTTATTATACTTAAGTTACATTTTATGTATATACTTTCAAGTTGTTTGAGAGTGGTTTCAGCTTAATAGAAGTTAAGATAAAGATTTTAGTTTTTGAGGGTTTTTAGGAAATTTCAGACTAAGTGAAATTTTAGGAATCAATATATTGTCTCAAGCATGACTCTAGTGGAATATTGATTGTAACCTTCTATCTTCGTCATATCATAGAAAATGTTTATTTTCATTGATTTCGAGTGTTAAGTTAATTTGTTTGTCTTTTTGTAGCATTTAAGGGCTGAAGACTTTAAGATTAGTAATATCTTCATGCAGGTTTCCTTGGATTTTAATGGATTTTGGGAATGAACTTGTATGCTTTAAACACTTGTCTTTAAATATATGTTACATAAAGGAATTAACCTCCAATATTGAATGCATAAGGGATTGAGCCTCACAAACTCTTGAATGACTTAAGGCAAAATAATCACACCTTTCTTAGATGATTTCTTTCTTGATGTGTGAGAAATAAATTGAACTTGCATGCGTAACCATACTATTGTATCTTTTTCTTAGGTAGAAAAAACTTAGTTGTTCTAATTAGGTTCAATTTGGAATGAATTCTTTTTGGTGTGTTTGAAGAAGTGTTTCTCAACACTTCTTTTGAGACATTTATCATTCGATAGATCCCTTAATTTACTTGATGTTAATATTAAAATATAGGTGTATCCCCTCCCCTTGCCTTCGAGGAACATGGGTGAAGAGAAAACTTAGCTTAATCTAGCTTCTAGAGAGGTCTATCTAGAGGGTGCGCTTCCCCTTTAGAGGATGACCTCAAATCGGTAAATACCCCAGCCGGTATAGAAATGAGACACTGAACAAAAACTTGTCTTAATCCCACCAAGCTTGGGCATGGTGTGTAGATGATAGTTCAGATTAGGCCAATAGTGCCTAAAGAGCTGATGTGGTCGACTAGAGACTTAAGTGTCTCACACACTTATAAACTGATTGGGGAGATGCCATAGATCTTACTAGAAAATATTAATTAGTAGCCTACATGATTAACCTCTGAATGATGACTTATTATAGTACAAGGGGAGGGAAGATTCTCCCCCCAAGATTTCCATTATACGTGTTCCAGCGTATTGTGTTGTAAAATAGATTTATGTAGGATGGCCAAAATACTTGGCAAAAGGAAACAACACGGGTGCCCTTCCGGTGGCGACATAGTTGTGTGAGCCAAAGGACTACAAAGAAATGTGCCTATAATATTTCATGTGAAGCCAATTTCTTAAGATAGCTACTTTTTGTATTGTCTTCTTCATGTTAAACCATGTAAAAACACAGGTGACTTGAAATAGACACTTGAACATACACTTACCAAAATTTTCAAATTTGTATCAAATTCCCCAAAGTCACAATTGCTTGTCTCCTATAAGGTTTCTTTGTCCCTTGCAAGACTATTTTCATAAGTGTGTCTTCAATAACTGTCAGTTATGCCAAAAATATGAGTCAAGGTATACTTAGCATAGTCAATGCCTTTAATTTATGTTGAAAATCATTTCTTGCCAATGAACAAGATGACCTAAAATAGTCCAAAATTAGTCAAAATCCTACATCGTCATCTCTGACCTACAACCTGTATCTTCGTAGATCAACATCTGTGTCTAAGAATCAACGTCTCCATCTGAAAAAAGTGTTAGTATGAACAATAACTAAGAGGAGAGGGGTTGAATCAGTGTTAAAAAATTCTTCAAAATTTTTGCCACTGATCTACCAAATTTAATCAACAAATTCCAACTAATGAAACATAAAATTGATAATACCAAATAGAAATAAACAACATCATGCATCCACAAAAACATCACATATGACACATAGATTTTTCACGGGGAAGCCCTTGTATGAGAGAAAAAAATCATGGTGGGGATGACACTCACAAATCACCTTGCTGCAGTGAAAAGTGTTTGCCCTATTAGGATCTTACAATACCATTTCTAGGGATCACCCTGTTAAAAGGGATTAGTACCTTCTTACAATTAACAAAAGATTTTTTAAAGTCTACCTTGCTAGATTATTTCAACCTTCAGTAAAGAAGTTACCCTATTAAAGGATTTACAAGAAAGACCTATTAAGATCCACCTGTTTAAGGGATTTAACCTACTGCAACTATTAGGATAACAATATTAATGATAATCTATAGAATGGCATTGTTTTCCTATCAGATCCTTTCTACTCCTTTTCTCTCTAATGTTGTATCGATCTCTACTTCTTCAATCTCTGATCATTGCACTTTGAAATATGATCACAGCACTAAATTAAACAATTTAGATATCCTTATATAATATGTTCTTAAGTATTTTAAGACCTAAAAACTTTCTATCCAAGTTAGCACAAAATACTTATCAAACTCCTCAAAACTATTGTCAATCATACTGGTGCAGGAGCACCAAGGTCAAGGACAATGCCTAAGGAGTGCACCAGGGTCACTGATGGACCCTTGGGAGGAGTTGAAGACAATGTGGCCTTCAAGGGTCATTGGATTATGTATTATACCAATAATGGTCATGTAATTATGTTTGGATCATATATTGATCATTTTGTAATTAACTCATGGATGTAAGCCTTAATGGCAATGATAAACCTAAAAGGTACCTAGGGGTAATTAGGAAGGGTTATGGATTGATCCTAGGTTGAGGGATGATGGAAATGACCTATAAGGGTGTATAATGATGTAATAAGGCTATTAAAGCCACTAAATGATGTTGAGAGCCCTAAGAGTGCAATAATTTGTAAATTGCCTATATTGGCAATATAAGCCAAATAATGCTTAATGTATACTAAACTCTAAGCAGTAAGCTTCTTTTCTGAACTTAAACGTTTCAACTCTCTATTCCTCTTCGAATCTGAAACTTATGGATGCTCTGTGAAGTGTGAACTGTCTTTAATAACTAGTAAGCAACTCACAACTAGCCACCAGGCCACCTACTCTATTAAAAATTAAAATCCCATCAAGCGCACATGCATGAAATTAGTAATTACCTTTTTCAGAAAAGTGTCACTGTCAGTTCTGTCACTTCTAGCATAGATTTGGCGGTGATCTGAGAGAAAATAATTGGCGTGTTGCTGAAGTTATGCTAATGGTACATCTGACCCTAGGTCTCTATCTCAACTTTGCTAAATTGCTACCGAAAAACTGCCATAACAAACGGCCAACAAACCCCAACGAAGCTCTGCAAACATTTCATTCTTTGGTACTTTCCACGTGGCATGCAACTTACTCTAACTTTTCAACACCTTACGAAGTTTCACACAAAGTTAGCCGAGACTTCGGAACCCCTAACCATCATAAAAAATTAACTGTTTAGAAGTTACGAAACAACCAGGCGTAACTTCGTAACCCATCACCATCATAAAAACTTAACCTTTGAGAAGTTACAAAACAACCAGGCATAACTTTGGAACCCATCACCATCACAATAAATTAACCGTTGAGAAGTTATGAAATACCCAGGCGTAACTTCAGAGCTTGGAGTGGGTTCCAAATTTCCATGTGCCATGTGGGATTTAGATTTTAGAAGCGTCAGACTTCTCTTTCAGTCAGTGAAGTGAATCATGATTTAGCATTCTGAACCAGTTAATAGGTATTTATAATTTTATACAGAATCATAGTTCACACTCACAAATACTTCAAAGTTCAAGTTAATAAATAATTACAATTTATATATATTTTTCAATTTATAAAACTATTGTTCAATTTCATGATTCAGCATGATTTTTGTGGGTTCCGACAACAAGGAGGCTAGCTAAGAAACCAACACAAATATCTGAGAGCACCCTATATCTATGATTGGTATTCAGAAAATTGAAGCAGTACCTTTCTTACTGCATGGAAGACCAGAGGGTGCTAGTACATGCAAATTTCACATAGGTGATTGAACAAGATTGGCTTGTCGAAGGCCCATTGCTCAACTTCCACTCTGAATTTTATCGGAGAGTCCATCATGAGAAAGCTAAAACTGCAGTTGAGAAAAAAGGGCAGAGCTATTATGCTACCAAACTTTCGTGATTTACAAGAGCATAGGTGATGGCGTACTTAAGAGAGAAAGCGGAAAGAATAATCACTCCCTCCCTTACAATGTACCCTTAGCTGCCTTTCGCATTAAAGGCCTCGTTGCGAAACGTTGCGAGTGGATGGATATAAAACAACCCCACTATTACAAGTAATGTCCTTGCAGAGAGAAATACCTGTCATTTCATTTTCAAAGAGGAGGGAATGTTGCATAAGGAAGTACCCAAATGCAGTTCCTGTCATGTGAAGAGATGTGGTGTAAGAAAAACGTTCCATCCACACGACAAAGAGATGAGGAAAATCTTTTTCCATAAATTCAACTTCAGAACGGTCAGTTGTGGTTGACAGGGACTGTCAAATCAATACTACGAACACTTTTCCCGCGGCTGATCTAAGAGTTGGGTGAAATGACCAGAAGTTTAAAAAGAGTTAATAAATAACTTTAATGCATTCCCCGAATGATGCCTTATTGGCCAAGTCATCTGCCAACACGTTGCCCTCCCGGAAGATGTGATTGACCGTTATAAATTCAAATTTCTTAGTTAGGTTTAGAATCATCTCTAAAATTGATTGAAGTTTCCAATTATAGATCGAGCCAGTTCTAACTACATTTATAGTTATCAATGAATCACCTTCAATTTCCAAGTTTTTAATGCCTAATTCCACAGCCAATGATAAACCATAAAGTAGAGCTTTGAATTCCGTCATGTTACTAGTACCCCTTTCTAGTGGGCTTGCCAAATGTGCAATCAAATGTCCTTCAAAAAATGAATAATACATCGAGCACCAAAAGGTCCTGGATTACCTTTTTAGGTATTAATTACTGTCTGAAATAAATTAAAACAGAAATGTAGCACCTTACGAAATTTAACACCTAGATCACGAGAGAATAGTTATAATTTAAACTTAATAGTTTTATTAAAAAAAAAATTGTTTATTTACCAAAGTTCATAGGTTTCATCTGAATGTCAACACTGAATACTAAATATATGTTCACTTCTTTAGAATTCTACAAAGGCAAACTTTCTGTTCAATTATGGGAAAATGAACCAAAATTGATAACTGCCACAGATAACATAAGATACTATATAACCGACAATTACAATTACAATTACAATTGCAGATTTATAATCCATAATTTCTTTCAAAAGACAAATTCCTGCAAAGATATTATGTGCAGATGATCTAGCTTACACCTATCTGTTATTATATGTACAAATTTTTTATTTAAATACTATCTAACAATTTTGATAAATTAAATCCTTATATCAATATTACAGCTTACAATCTGACATAATTCAATACATCAAATTAAATAAAAGAAATTAAATTCAATATCTAAATCATTTGTATTTGGAAAAGGAGCAAAACTATAATTTTGAAATATGACATAATAAAAAAGAAAATCACTAGATATTAAACATAATAACAGATATAACAAGATGTAAAATATAATAGCAGAAATATAATTATCATTAATTTCAAAACTATTACAATATTTTGTATTAACTAAAACAATCTTTAAAACTTTATTCTTGAGTTTCTTTTTTTCAAGGTCTCGTACAGAAACTCATATTGTAAAAAGGAAAGCATGTCATTGAATGGTCTTTATGCAAAGACCTTTATTGTTGAACAAATCTTTTCTCCGGAAATCCTTAAGAAACGCTGCAAATTTGAAAGAAATCCCCAAAAAATATAAAGATAATTAGATAGAATTTTATAAAAGAAAACTAAATTTTTTATACATTTATCTGTATCTATGGAAAATGGTATCTAGTAAACTTGAAAAAATTGAAACAAAAACACTAAAAATTAAGTAATTTCTAATTACCGTGAGCAATCTGTGTTGGGCGAAACAGGAACCGGAAGATTAACTTTGCAAAACTCAGGAAGTAGTTTAGCATTGTTCCAATTGATACCATAAAATCTGCCCTGCTGCAAAATACATCTACATGCATCTTCTCTTGCTGGTTTCCCTCTGATTGCTAAATTCAACTGCTTGATTTCATTGCAACAAAAGGGACTTGGACGTCCTCCTCGACCTCTTAAATATGGTAAACATGGCAGCAAATCCACACTCAAAATTCCACATGGCATGGCTGAACATGATGAACTATAAAATGCTATCAACACCATCAAAACAAGCAACATTGATTTAGCCATTTTGGAAGGAAAACAATAAAAATGCAAGAGTAATGAAAATCTCTGAATTTCAATGCAAATTCATGCAACGAGTAATGAAGATATGTGAATTTCAGATTATTGGCAGAAGTTTATATAGATCTTTTCATTCAGTTCAATTGAAATAAAAATTAATTTAATCTTGCAGTCCATATATTTTCTCCACCACTTAATCTTATGTTATAAATTTCAAAACAGTATGCATGTTATTTTAAGTTTATGTGAAACTAATTATTATAATTGAAAAACTATTGTAAACACCATCATAACACACAATTCACCAAAAATTATGTAGTCAACAAAACATCAACTCCATGCAATAATAATATGGAAATTAACTTAAAAAAGAGTATGGATATTAAGTTTATGTGAAACTATTGATTACTATTGAGAGAAGATAGTAAACAGAACCATAAACACAATATTTTAAAATTTTATACAAAATTTCTTATTTAATTTTTAATCTATAATAATTTTATAAAGTTGTTCCACTTAACATCACCATAAACACAACATTTCACTCAAAAAACAATTCATCCAAACTCAAAAACAATTCATCCAACTGCACATAACTTTATGCCAGAAATAATATGAAAATAACTAAAATAGATTTTAATATTAATAAAATATTAATTTTATATAATTATATGACATAAATAAATTTTAATAATTAAAAAATTGAAACATGCATTTATTCAAACTGTATTTTTGTATTGGTCAAATATAGAAAGTTAATAGTTTGTTCTTCAAACTCCGCTATAAAATAAGGACAGCTATGCTGTCAATTATCTATTATAAACTGATCGTATTGTTATTAAGAGATCATTTAATGTATTATAAACAGATCGTATTGTTATTAAGAGAACATTTAATGAATCATTAATCTAATTTTTCAATGTTCACGGATCGTATTGTTCATATTTCTTTAATAAAAAACTGGGAGATTAATAATATAGAGAAGGCAAGTGAAAGTATTTATCATTTTGCTTCCGGCATTTTATTATAGTACATAGGACCAGTTAAGGAAAATCTTGGAAAAGATTAACAGTAGTGCTCGAAACT
This sequence comes from Thuja plicata, assembly GCA_018584345.1. Taxonomy (NCBI): domain Eukaryota; kingdom Viridiplantae; phylum Streptophyta; class Pinopsida; order Cupressales; family Cupressaceae; genus Thuja; species Thuja plicata. The sequence continues at coordinate 7,865,012 of MU226909.1, forward strand.
CAAGGCCAGAGACTTGCACTCACACGCAGTTCTCATCCAAATATGTATGAAGAAAAATTTGAGGTCATAGATGTTGTAATTAATAAACACAAGTTTGATTAGCTATGGTCTTTGCAAATTAAACATGGTTGTTAAAATTTTACAAAGAATTTGAAAGTTTATAATAATAAAAGATTATAGTAAGAAATTGCAGAGCTTTAAAATGAAATGATAGATAATATATTTATATAGCTAATAATAGTCTATTAGAAAATGAGTTATAAATAAAATTATAAAAAATTTCTAATAGAGTGAATATATTACAATATAATATACAGAATATAGGAAAAAAATAAATTATAAACTAGACTGTATCACTAGATAATGACTATGTAAACATAAGATTTTAATCCATTCATTCAATTTACATATTTACTTGGACGATTCTTTTTATTCTTGATTCCAGAATTTGTTTTTTCTTAAGCAACATCGTTGGAAATCATGGCCACTCCAAGAGTAAATTACATGGAAAGCACCACAAATTTCATATATACTTGTTTTAAATAAACAGATTTAAATAGGAAAATCAGCAAAAAAATAAAATAAAAAATTTAGGTGTGTTTGTGTTTCAAACTATTGTTTAAATAGAAAAAAGATCAAGCAAGTTTTTTTAATAAATGAACTTTCTGATTTAATAATTACTTATAAATGATTATCTAAATTGCTTCGAGAAAAGGGTTCATATCACTAAATTATTTTTGTCAATAAGGACGAAGGAAAATAATTTAAAAATTTGGAATGTTAAATATTTTACTTTTTCCATTAGTTTGGGGAAAACTTTGACCAGGGTTGAGCATGTAGATATGAAATCAAGATATCCATTTATCCATATGGATGATGAGCATGATGCTGAGGATGCAATCCCCTTCTAGGTTGAGTTCTTATGAAGAATTTGAGTTCTTCTCAAGAATTTGAGTTAAATTGAATCTCAAATGTGGGAGATGCTAGAGGGGATGGTTTTGGGATTTCGTGATAATTATGGTGATTATGGAACAGTTAAAGTTTTTTGTCATGAGATGTTTACCTTTATGTGATATGAAGAATTTTTTTATTGTGCTATAGTTGGCTCTTGATTCTAAATTAGAGTGTTGGCATGATACATCAGTTTTTTGTCATGGGATGATTACCTTCATGTGATATGAAGATGTTTTTTATTGTGCTATGGTTGGCTCTTGATTCTAGATTAGAGCGTTGACATGATACATGTTCTCTTGACAGGTTATGCTCTTTGGAGCATGAGTTTTTTAATTTGTGGATCAAGTTGTCATATTTTATTCCCAAGTTATACATGTGTGCAATGGGAGTTTTGACAATTGGTCTTCTTAGTGCTCTTGGTATCGAGTACGTTGGCGGATTGACCATGGAGATGCTCTTGAAAACTAAGAGGCTTGGGTGAGGCTAGAGTTCTCTTGGATTTAGAGAACATTTGTTGAGACGGTTTCTCTTTGGAGGTTTCAGCATGAAGACCGATGAGCCTACACCTATGGATGGATGTGAGTTCATCATGGACTTAGAGGAGATTGTTCTTGGAGAAGAGTCATTGTGACTTGGAGCATCCTGGACGAGCATTCTCACTCCCTACTCTTGGTCTCCTCAGTAGATTTATCTCCTTATATGCATTTGAGTTTAGGAGATGGTTGAGATGGTTCCTAAATACAATATTTTGGCATTCTCAAAAAATTGAAGGAGATTCCACGATTTTAGTGAATGTGGTGAGACCCAGGTTAACTCCAAATTAGAAGCTTCATTCACTACTTGAAGTGATATTAATTTTAATTGATAGATTTGAGCAAGTCACAATTAATCACATCTATAGAGAAGGCAACTCTTGGGTTGACGAATTAGCTAAAGAGGGTGCATAAGGTATCGATATTAAACATATCGATCCAATTTGATGGTGGGAAAAATAATGAGGCAACAATCATTGAGTTTGGGTTGTAGGGATAGAAAAGCAAGCTCTTTCAAACTGCCATATGTTTGGTACAAGTCACTCATTCATGCAACCTTTTTTTTGTATTTGGGATATCTCAAAGGATATGCTTTTTGGAGTTGAAATATTTGTTGATGAGACCTTCATTATGAAATTATTTTGGATCCTATCCCAAAGGGAGGTTCAAAATTTGAAATTTGAAGGACCCTCATTAGGTATTCCACCCATCTTGGTCGCAGTGGATAATAAGGAATGATAAGACATGGATTAGGGTTAAGGATCACAAGCAACCATCAAATGGAGGATAGACAAATGTATAGGAATGTTGACAAGACAAGAGGTGGTATTCTTTCCCATCATCATATTTGAATTAACTATAGTCCTAGTGACAAGTTGGTATGTGTTAGTCATCCTATTAAATATTATTGGTCTACAGAAGGGTTGAAAGGACTCATCCTTTTAGACGGACATTCTAAATGAAAGTGCGAACATTTCTTCCTACTTCTAATGATAGGGTCAATGCATAAATTTCTTTCTACATCATCTCTACTTTAAGTTTTCAAGCTCCCGCTAGTGTCTGGTGGTCGTGAAACTTTTCTTTTTTAGAGCACACATAAGTAATAGCCTGTTGTCTCTCCTTTTCCTATCTTGGGAATTTTTTTAGATTATAGAGGTGTTGGTGAATGAACAGAGTATCATGGATACCCCGATCAAGCTTAAATTGATCAACATGCAAACTTCTTTTGACACACCCATTCTTGAGATTAGGTTGAAGGAAGTGTCAAAGTTTGAACATTGTTTACTCATGCATGCCATGTGAAAGGTTCTAGGCTTCAACTTTATCTTTACTAACCATCACAACAGGGTCAACTCGGACATTGGCGCTGGTTTTCTGGCATGCTTTTTGGTGGATGGGGTGCCTAAACTAATGGCAGGACAGACTTGTATTAGACTATTCAAAGAGAAACATTTGGTGGGCCTTCACGAGACTATTACCAATATTGATGAAAATGATTTGATGACCCTACTACCATTTGAATATGTAATGATGATGAGGGCCAGAGGCCTATTCCTAGGATTGGGAAATAGACAACGGAGAAATATCTATGGTGGGTCTCCAAGGATATTTTTTTGTGTTGTGGGATTGGGAATGGGAGCATCAAGACATCCAAAGGAATGTGATGAGGTGAGGATTGGACTTTATCAAGAAATTTCTGGTTCTGCTGGATGGCATGGAAGCTCCTTGGGGAGACGACGTAGATGAAGAGGAAGAATGGATTTTCAATTACAAATATGCCGAGAGACTAGATGACCTGGGCAGTTAGGATTCTTCAAAAAATGATGAGGTAGATAATGTAGATGTGGGGGAGGGAGATGAAGAAGAGGAAGAGGATGTGGGGACTGTAGAGTCAAAGGAAGCAGAGGAAGATAAAATAGAAGACGAGGTGGATGAAGAGGAAGAGGCCGAGGAGGATGACGATTCTGAGGAGGAGGAGGCAGAAGATGAACAAGAGGATTCTAGTGGCTCCTCATCTTCATCAGGAAACAATTCAGAGATAAGGCAAAATGTTGCTTTTTTATGTTTTTATGTTAAACTTTGTCTCTACTTTTTAAATAGGTAGTCTCCAAGATGTTGACAAGAGCTTTAGGGCTTCATTTTGGTTTGTATTAAGCTATCTTAAATCTGATACTAAATTTGTATTTCATCTACATAATGGCTATTAATGTATTTGGTATCAAAATCTTTATGCAATGTATCTGGACTATTCACAATGACCATCATGGATTTTAAAGCATGCAACTTTGTGTCCCAAATAAAATATTTGAGATTTAATGTAATCTTACATGTTTGGTAAAGCCTTGTTACCATGCTTATTTGATAACCTAAAAATTACTTGCCGTATTTAGTTATAATTGTATATAAAATTTTAATTTTAATTTTATTATAAATATTGTATATATTTTAATTAATAATTATTTAATAAAATTAAAATTATTTTATGTTAAAAATTACATAAGAAAATTTGTATAAAATCTGAAAAATAATATTTAATGAATTATGTTGGTATATATTATAAATTCATTTATATAGTTATAATTGTAAAAATTTAAAATATAGTTATAAATTATAAATATAAGGTAGAATTTTTTTTGTATTAAATATAAGGAGTTCAATGATACAAAAAAGAACTGCAGAGTATCAAAACATTATCACAAGAGGCCTTGCCTCACACCAAACCAAGTATGAACTGATTAAGAAGTACAAATCATCAAAAGAGAAAGATGATCTCGACAGCTAGTGGAGCACATTGTCAAAAGTATCAACCCAGGCGGTCCAGCCCAAAGAGCCTTCCATCCAGACAATGCTTTTCTATTCCTGAATATGCTTAAGCATATAAATCCTTTCCCCGGTAGTACCATGGTTATTTCTTCTTATTTCCTTGCTGAGTAGGTTAAGAGTGTGATTGAAAGTCTGAAGATTGTCCAAATGCAGCTTCCAAAAGTATCCATTCTTCACCTCATTGGCAAAGAAAGTGGCGTGACCATCTTTGAGGAGCCTTTTGAATTTAGCTTTGTCAACTTTCATAGTAATTTGAACCTGCGAGAAAATTTTAAAATGAATGAGACTTCGCAGAGACTCAGTAAGAAATCTGGGAATGTTTTGAAACCTTTCCTCATTCCTGCATTTCCAAATTTGCCACAAAATGTTAGATGAGAGAATGTTCCAAAATAAGTTAGTATCCTTTTTAGCATTCATAATAAAACCAGTAATAATTTCAAGAATGTTGAACTTAGAAGGGATAGAGATACCAAACATAAGCCAAACCTCTTTAGCAAAGCTGCAATCAAAGAATATATGTCTCCCCATTTTTGGGGTTTTGCAAATGCTACAATAATTAATATCAGAGAAATTGTTTCTAATAGGAAGCTTATCCAGAATAAGAAGCCATTTAAAGCACTTAATTTTAGGATCAATCAAACTTTTCCAAAGCTTATCAAATAATTTCTTCCAGGAGAAGACGTCAAGATCAGTGTACCAGGTTTTATTAATATGCTTGATAATGGATTCATTATGATTAATAATAGAATATATATTCTTAGCTTTCGGCTTGGTGATGATGGTCCCATCCGGCCACTTAATTTTCAGATAGCTGCTAGAATTAACATGGCAACTGGTGGGAATATCCTTACTAGCTCTAAGAATCATATTATAAATTTTCTTTTGAGAGTTAGGGAGGCTGAATTTACTTTTCAACTCATCCCATAAGATAAGTTCATCATTTTCAAAAATATCTATAAATTGTTTGATACCACAGGTGGCCCAATACTTGGCAGAGCATCCTTGGGTTAGGGCTAGGGGTTAATTACCCAGCTTTAGGTTCCACCAAATGGATCTTTTGCCATGAAGAAGCTTGTCATCATAAATTTTTTTGTTCTTAATGAGTCACCTAACATGGTTCCAGGCTTTCCAGATGGACTTGAATACAACCGATCCTTGAACCATGATAGGAAAATCACCACAAATCAGATCACTTAGAGGAAGATTTTTCCAAAATTTAGCATTTTTGGGGTAACCCCTTTCAATATTATTTCTAATTAGAATTTTCCATGGATCATCTCCATCCACGGCATGAAAGATCCATTTGGAGGCCAAAGAAAGACCACTGAGTTTAAGGTCCTTAAGCCCTAATCCCCCAAGGATTTTGTCAACATGGAACCACTCCCATTTAATTGAATGCATCTTCTTGTTCCCCTTCCCATCAGACCAAAGGTAATTTTGGATGGCTTTCTGAATTTCCAAGACCTGGTAGTCGTTGAACATCCAAGTAGAAGCATAATATATATTGTATGAAGAAAAAAAATTCTGGCAAACTTGGATTCTACCAGCAAGGGATAGAGATCTATTGTGGCATTTATTAAGTTTATTGTGGATTTTTTCCTTGACCCAACTCCACATTTCTTTTAATGAGGGCTCTATGGAGAAAGGTATACCCAGTATTTAACAATTTTATAGGGGCCTCCTCATTGGAACCCGAATTTATCAAACCAGTCCGGTGGTTGCTCTTTCCATCCAAGACAGATAGATTTAGATTGAGACAAACAAGCTCCCAAAATTTAACAGAAGAAATTGATTTTATTGATCATGGCTTCAAAATTAGCTTCCGAAGCTTCATGAAATAAAGAAGTATCATCAGAAAACTGGCAGTTAATAATTTCATTACCATCAAGGAGGTTGATACCTTTGACCATGGGGGACAAAGAGTTATCCCTGAGGATGTAGAAGAGAGCATTAGAAGCAATCGCAAAGAGGGCAGGGGCCAGCAAGCAACCTTGTCTAATGGATCTACCCAAGGGAAAGGGGTCTAAGAGTGATCCATTTATGTCAACCTAGGCATGAGCATCTTTAAGAAGCATTTGAACATTTTTACAAAAGAAAGGCGGGAAACCAAAGGCCTCAAGCATCATAGAGATAAAACTCCACTCAACCCTGTCATAAGCCTTTTCAAAGTCCAACAAGAACATAGAGACATTTTGATTGGAGTGCTTAGCCCAATCAAGAGCTTCCCAACTAGTAATCAGGTTCTCCAAAATGTATCTACCCTTAATAAATCCAGTTTGGGTAGGACACACAAACTAAGGGAGGATGGTTTCAAGTCTACGAGATAAAATCTTAGTAAGGATTTTATAAGAAACATTCAAAAGAGTAATAGGTCTCCAGTTCTTGATAAGGGTTTTATCACCATCCTTGGGAATAAGCTTAATAATGCCCGTATTAATGGATCTTCCCAGAGAACCAAAGTTAATGGCTTCATTGTAGATATTAAGCAAGTCATTGCAAATCCATTTGTTGTTAGCCTTATAAAATTCCATCGGCAAACCGTCAGGGCCAGGAGCTTTATCATTATTGAGGGAATTAATGGAGTTTTCAATCTCTTCCAGGGATATAGGTTGGCTAAGAAGGGAGGCATCACTTTCCAAAATCCTTTTGGGAATAAAATTCCTACATTGATCCCTAAGGGAACTAGCTTCATGAGAATCTTCCAAGGCGAACAACTTCTCATAGAATCAAGCAAATTCCCTCTTAATAATATCAATATCAGTAGTCTCTTGATTATCAATATATAACTTCTCAATGGTTTCATTGGCCTGCTTCTGCTTGATAAGATTGAATAAAAATTTACTTCCTCTATCACCGAATTGTAACCAATGGGCTCTGGAGTGAATTCTAGCTCCAAGAGCTTTGTGGTGTTGATGTTTTTTGAGAGCATCCTTAGCACAGGCAAGGTGTTGGATCAGGGAGGGATCATCCGGATTGTCTTGAATATCAGATTCAGCATTATAAAGGTTAGTAGCAAGCCAGGATTCTTTACGTCTAAAATCCTTGGCTTTCTTTTGACCAATAGTTCTAAGTAAATTCTGCCAAGCTGAAAAATTCATGTTCCATCTTTCCGCATGCGAAATGGAGGGATAATGAGACTTATTGATAAGCCTAATGATGGAGATGGCATCAAGGATATCTTCATCATCAAGAAGACTAGTATTAAGAATGAATTTAGGACTAATATGCCTGCTGAGGTCAGGGGAGCAACTAAATCTGACCGAGATATATATAGGGTAGTGATTCGACAGAGTGGTAGGAGAGACTAACACCAGATTGTTATGTTTATCAGGGAGCACCGAAAAGAAGTTTCTGTTAAGGTAAAAATGATCTAGTCTAGAATAGATTCTAGACTGGCCCTTTTGAAAGTTGCACCAGGTGTGCCATAGCCCAGGATTGACATTCTTATTCTCACTTAACGGATCAAAAAGATATTTAGATTGTTTAAACATATTCCAAGAGCATTTTTCTTGTTCTTTCCAAGAAAAAGGAAGACCACCTAATTTATCCTCTTGGGCCCCGATCATGCTAAAATCACCTCCAAACATCCAGGGGATATCCGGGAGCGATGTAAGCCAAGACCATAAATTAGATCTTTCAATGTAATCATTAGCAGCATATAGGGAGCATATACCAAATTTGAGATTATTATAGTTAAGAATCAACCAAATAGCCCTGTTACAGGGGGAAATATCGAAACTCTTGATCCTAGGACCCCATTTTGGGTTGACCAGAATGGTGACACCCCCTCTACCCTGAGGATGGTTAGTGGAAAATTTAATGGCATCTTTCCAAAGAAAGTTAAGATTGGATTCAAGAGTGAATCCAGTGGATTTGATTTCTTGCAACATAATCATATCAATACAATTAATACTGTTACGAAAACTTTTAATCACAAATTTTCTATCAAGACACTCCAGTCCTCTAATATTCCAAGATAAATAATTCATTGGGAAACAATTTTGGAGTTAGATGCCTCAGAGCCTACAATATCCTCCATAGGAGTGTTTTCCACAGGGTCCGGGGGACTCTTCTTTTTGGGGTTCAAATTTTTGTTTTTGGAACCAAGCGGTCTCCCTCTCCTCTTTGAAGTGAGGATATCCTCACTGTCAGAAGGAGAAGGTGAGTTGATATCCAAAACCATAATCAGGGTGGTAGTAACGGTTGGGGCCGCCGGGATGACTTGCACAGTAAAGTCATCAACAATTTCTTTAAAAATTTTAACCGAAAGCTTTGGTGCTGCTGAAGGAATCTGAGAGGGAGCTTTGAAAGTGATAGCAGGAGATGGGTGAGAAGGGGTATTAGTAGCCCCACGCAAATTAGGTTCTGAAACTAAGGCAGGCGGAGGGGGAAAATAGGGTTAGGAACGGCTATGTTAGGTTTATTTGCATGATTTTTCCTCTTTTTAGTAACAGTTTGAAAACCATCAGCATCCTCAACGATAATCATCAAAGCTTTTTGTGAAATAAATGGAAGAGGAGAGACAGGATTCGATTAAGAGAGAACACTAGGTGAGAGTACCGGATTAGTTTTAATAGAAGAAGAGGGAACCAGAGGTGTAGATGAAGGGGAAGCCGTAGGGTTACTAGATTTAGGGGTTTTATTCTTAATAATGGGATAGTCTTTCCTAAGATGCCCCTATTTCCTCCAAAGAAAACAAGCGTTTAGCCCTCCCAAAGTCTCAATAGGGCAAGAGAAAAATTCATTGGTGATAACAATTTTTAGTTCCTTAGGCAGATCATTACTTGGTTTTAGCGATATTAGGATTCTAGCATCTATGTGAGGAACCAAACAGACAGAACCGTCCATTCGAACAAATTTACCAATGGGTTCAAGGAGCTGCGGCAAGAATTGCCACAGAAAAGGGGGGATTTGTTTCACAAGGATCCATCTGGGGGCCGAAAGGGCAAAAAATTCATCAAGGTTGGCATCAGGAGTCCATGCCAAGGCTCAAAATGTGCAAGCAGTGATCTGGCTGAAAACGACGTCTCCAGGGGTGCTCTTTCCAATTTCCCTAATTTTGGGAAATTCGGGAAATTGGAAAGAGCACACCTGGAGACGTCGTTTTCAGCCAGATCACCCCTTTGACGCTAGCGACGCCCGAGGTAAGGATGATGCCAGCAACAGCCTCTGTGGGTTTTCACACATTATCGCCAATCATCGCAAATTCCTTCGAAAGGTATGTTGATATCCTTTAAGGTAGAATTTTAATAATAAATAAAGAGTTAGTGAAATATAATTTAACATATATGATATAGTACTTTTATATTATATGTTATAGAATAATATATATTATATATTAGAAATTGTAATAATTATTTATAATATATATATATATATATATATATATATATATATTAAAAATAATACTTATATATAAATAATTGAATTTTTTAATGAAAATAACATGTTTACATATAAAATATAAAAGTTAAAATATAGTATTTCATAAATATACTATATTGTAAATTAAAACATCAATTTCAAAATAAATTAAATGATATATAAATTATATATTACAAAATTATGGTTAAAATCTATCTGAAAAAAAATAAATTGGGAAGCCTCCCAAAAAAGGGGTCTTATAAAACTAAAAAAGTAATTTATAGAATATATTTAATTCATCAATAAATATTTAAACTTTATAAATAGTTGAACAAGAAAAAAATAGTGATTTTTGATTGGTTCATTGATAATTTATTATTCGTGCACAACTGAATGCAATAATATATTGGCTATGACAAGTAAACAAGTGCCACGTAGTGGCTAGTATTTGCTATAGTGATAATATTTAATATAATTTAATTAAGTATAATAATTTGCATAAAATTATGAGATAATTTTTAAGCAAATTAATAATTAAATTAATTATCTATATAATTTTTTTATAGTAAATTTACTATAGTTTTTAAAAATAATTATTTAATTTAAAAATTTGTATAATAATTATTTAATATTAAATTTGTATAATAATATGTTAAAAAATTGTGTAAGTTAAATATTTTTTATATTTTTTAATTCTATTTTTCATTCTAACAACTTTAATTTAAGTTTAAACAAATAAGGCGAAAAGAAAAATAGAAGCACTTGAATTAATTTGTGATATTTTCATTTTGTTTTACCATTGAAACTTAAATATTTCACATCTATACTTTTGAAAAAACATTAAAAATTTTGAAAAATAAAAAAACTGATTGAAATACTTTGTTTTAATAACTAGTTAACAAATTATACCATGGGTTTATCCAAATGGGTTTTATATACTCAATTATTCATTAATTTTGCTGTGGCTTAAAATAATAATAACCATTATTTAGATTTTATTTTAATAAGTCTATCTACTTAGATAAATACTATTACTAGATTAACTATCTATTATATTTATTATAGCCGACTGCAAAATTGCTTCAGTTACAAACAGAGACAGCAGCTCACCATATAGACAGTAACAAGCAAGACAATAAACAGTTAAATATTCTTTATATGCAAATCTATAGAGATTATTAATGCATGGGTGCTTTACAGAGTGGACAATTTTTCTTCCTCTCTAACCATTGACGAAGACAATCATGGTGGAAAATATGGCTTTGATGGCATGAAGTTCGGCAGGCATCTTCTCCCACCACAAATTCAATCATACAAATTACACACTGAGGAACTTCTTTCATATGAGAATGAGATATTTTGATGCTTTCAAGCCTGCTTATCAACTCTCTCGCCTCCCTCTTCATTTGCTCAGAAAGCACTTGAGGTGTGGAATTATTGTCTGCCATTAGAAGAGAATCTATTCTACGAATGGCTTCTTCTGTGATTTGTAGTCTCCTCCTTATTTCTTCCATTCTTCTGCGCACTTCCTCTTGTTCTATTCTTATTATCCGTTGTATTTTGTCTACTTTCCTCTATGTTATTACTTCCCATTTTTCTCTACGCAGCAGAATTTGTTTTCCTCGCTGGAGTTCTCCTCTTCTTTCACAATATTTTCGTACCCTCCCAGACATCTTGGTGATTTTAGACGCACAATCTCGCTTCACCAGCCAAGAAACCTTCTTGTTATTATTATTATATTTATTTTTGCAGCTCTATCACTAAATATAGGCATTCCAAAAAGCACGCTAACCCTACGTCATTGCTTTTGGCTTTATATAAACTATTTTAAATATTTTTAAACATCATTTTAGTTTAATATATATGGACAACGAGTAAATATTATTTACAATTTCTATATATAGATAATATTTTTATATTAATTATTTCATCAATGAATTCAATAATGTAAAAGTTGTGCATCTAAAAATAATTCATATAATAATATGTAATGTCAAATAGTATATATTTAATAAGATGTCACAGTGGGGAGTGGAGGCTTGAGGTTGTGGGTTACTCCCATGGTCTCGGGTGCTGGGTCGCCGGGATACCCCCTTGTTAAAAAAAATAAAATATATTAACAATATCATTTAATTTTAGTAATGTTTAATTATTTAATTAAAAATAAATAATAAAAATAAGAAGACCCACCTATTTTTTAATATCTCCCACCATATAAAAGCATTTTCCACATCTACATTTAAATATATTTCTTATTTATTTATTTTATTCTCCAAGACACCCCTACCTTAAATTCTAAACATTTTTTTTTTATAATTATCAGTTTTTTATTTATTTTTCTTTCTAATTTAATATGAATGTATTTAAAATCTCCTAAATTTTATAATATTTTACGTGCATGTATAAAGCATGTTAGTTTTATTTTTGTAATTTGACTTAAATAATATATTTTTATTACATTTCAAAAATTTAACTCTATATCTCTTTACTTACTTTATATACATATACATATATGCTAGTTTAATTCTATATGTATGATGAGCACAACTATAATCAGTCTTTAATGAAATTTAAAATTTTAATTATAACTTGTATAACAACTCTTTACCATTTGTTTAGTAAATTTCATGTTTATTTAGGAAGTACTAAAACAAAACTTTTTTTAATGGCTACGATTTTTTGTAGCTCACCACAAATTTAAGCAAATAATTTTTAATATTATATGGCCTCTTTCACCACAAATTTAAGTAGAAAATGTTTTATTTGTAGAAGTTGGATCATCCACTGCATAACTCTACAAACTTATCAAACCTATCTTCACACACATTATAAGTATTGGGCCCTATAAAGCTTTAACAAGTACTTTGTATGCATAATAAGTGTATTCTATATAAGCAAAAATGTATTGATAAATTTACTGGACATTAAGTCCTAAAAAATTAATTTAAGGTTTTTAAACAAGGCACTTTTTTGTATTAATAATAATAATAAGGGTATCAAAAACAAATTAACCGAACCAATTCAAAGTATCACAACAAAAAGACCATAGTTCAAAGGCATCAAAGTAATTATAGATATATTGATAAGGAAACATAGAGCAAAAAGACTAGCTCAAAAGATCATCGAAGGCACTTAATTACGCCGAGAGGCGTAACCTACAGTGGCAGAATGGGGGAGTGAAGTGTTGTGACCGTGTTAATGTTAAGTTTTTCATTTTGAGAATTAATGTTTTATTTGTTTGTGATAGATTACTAATTTAAATCCTATTATTTTTAATGTTATCACATTCAGATTTTAATAAAAGTGGAAAAAGTTGAATAAATGGAACTGATTAAGATTTGTATTTTTTAAATAATAATTTGATATAATAATTTATCTAAAATTTTTAAATATGATTGAATGTGATGTATTTTAAATATATATTATTAAATAATATATAATATAGATTAGATTTTAATAAAAATCTTAAATAATTTTTCAAACTATTTGAAATTTTTAAATTATTTTTAAATT
>MU226909.1:7931152-7943697 GCA_018584345.1 Thuja plicata
ATCCACTGGATTAATATATAATGTCAAACATCTCTCTCTCTCTCTCTCTCTCTCTCTCTCTCCAAGAATTCTACAAATAGTCTTCCAGAATTCCTTTGTTGTTTGCCATTGTTTGCCATGACTTCATGTTGCAATCCTGCTTAGCTCTCCAGCTCTGAGTTAGAGAAACTAAAAAGATAAAATTGGACAAACATGTCGTGACACCCAGGATAGTGAGAAAGGTTGCTTCAAAGAGAATCTACATGTAATAATCATATCATGCATACCAAAAATATTGTGTCAAGTTAGGCTCAAATGCATTGTACACCCCTTACATAATTCAGAATCCTTGGGAATTCATAGAAAATAGAAGATTGATTTCCATCCAGTCCATGCCTAGTGCACCTATTGTTGCCTAATAGATTATTACAGGGGCTTCCACCTATTATGAGATCAAAAACTCCAACTGAGTTAATCATTTCATCAAGTCTTTCTATTGTTAGATCCTTCACATCCCCCACCTCAATTAGTTTACCCTTTTGATATGATTTTTCCCACTAGCTTCTGAGAGTAAGCCTCTTTTGTAGATACAACATAATTGAGTAGAATACCCAAATGATGCAAAGTAACTTCTACACCCCCAATTCCAGAGAACAGAGAAAGGACATTTATCCCCTTTGAATAAATAGGCTTCAAAACAGAAAGGTGGTATCTTATCGTTTCTACCTGGAAAGTATTTCCAAGAGATCATATACACTCTATCTTGGAAGAACAGATACGTGTCACATGGCAAAGGTAAAATAAGACAATACTTTTGATGTTCAGGAAATGCCTCTTCAATTGTCATTGGTGGCAAAGGTAAAATCTGAAAATGATTATCAATAGGAAGTTTATGCATGTAGCCATGTTTTCTACTAGAAACTTAAAAGTACTTATAATCCACAAATTCTAGTTCAATATTATGGAGATATTGGGATAGTTTTGCCCATATGTACCCCTTATTGTATTAAACACATTTTCAAAATAAAAATAGGGGGTACTTGCACAAACTTTTTAAGCTTCAGTCATCGATCGACATGGTGACTTGGAACTCCAAAGCCAACCAATCCTTTAACATGGCATGGTAAACAAAAATTCATATCATCTTCTACAGACAAACCTTTGAAAGACGCACTTCCTTCCAAGTTTATCTTTTGAAATGGTTTCTTGTGATGGGTTGCATTGCGATTGTTTAGTCTTTCATTCAATCCCTGCAAAAGGAAACCTTGGTTAGCATGACTCTCTCTCTCTCTCTCTCCCTCTCTCTCCCTCTCTCTCTCTCCTTTTGTGATTTTGTCTCTAATATAGGGCGTACTCCCTATACTATCTATAGGGCATACACCATTGTAACGACATTGATATTTACCAAGCCTAAGGCTTGGATTTTCCTTGGAGTTCCAACCCAAAGGCTTGGAGGATTCAAATAGGCCTAAGACATGTTTTCCAACAAACATAGAAAAAAATAACATTTTTTCTTATGTGCTCTATGTCAGGTTTGCACGTGGTTCAATAATGATAAATCAGACGACATGATATTGTAGATCTCTCTGATAGCTATGTAACAATGTAATTTATTTTGAATTTTCATTATGTTTATCTTTAAAATTTTAATTTCTTTTCTAAGTATGTCTGATTTTTGTCAAAAACCAATGTGTATTCATTTGGGCTTAGATTTTGGCTCGTTCATTGAATTTTGAAAAAAAATTACATTTTCAGAAACTAGACTCCATTCTACACACTTTAAAAAAAAAGTTTTGATTTTCAATTAGTTTTCAATGATTTCTAGGGGGAGCACATAGAAATTTCATGTTTTCAGGATGTGTCCACTTCAAAAAATGGCAAAAAATCACACTTCCATAAAAAAATTAGCAGAAAAATTTAGGATAAACTACGTGGTGTTAGCTAATTTATCACTAGAGCAATTAATTTTTTTTTAAAAAAAAGTTAACATTTTAGGGGTAGCACACCAGACGTTATGTTATGTTTTTTCACAAATAGTAGGACCACTTTTTGTGCTCCCCCTTTTTGAGGGCCTTAATCTCCACCATTTCTAAAATAAATTAGTAGTTTAGAAACTAGAGGTGTAGAAAAAATCTTGTTTTCATCACATTTTAAAATTTTGAGTGTAACTATCCTTAATTTCTTGTTGAAGTTCAGAGTTTGATGATTTTAGAAAAAAAGTGAGATACCCCCTTTTTGGTCCCCCGTCTTTGTGCACTTACCCCTAGATGTCCTAACAAAAGAAAAGATGACAAAAGTAATGATAGATCATATGAAAAGAAGTTTGGTAGAAGTGACAACAGAGATTACCGAAGCAACCGACAATCTAACAGAAGAGATACCCAAGACTACAAGGACAAAGGGAAGAAGGCTTGTTACATGGCTGAGAACAGAGCTGGAGATACTGACACCAAATCTGATTAATACATTGAGATGATATTTATGGCCATGAAGGATGATTCAGACGAAGAAGAAAAGTATGTAGAGACTGTACTCATATCTAAGGTTAGTAAGAATGATGTCTGGATTATAGATAGTGGCTGCACTCACCACATGACAAGTGATAAACAAAATTCTGAAAATTTTGAGTATTATAATGGTGGATCAATAAGAATGGGTAATGACTCACCTTGTCTAGTTGAAGGTAAAGGAACTATAATGTTGAATAACCTGATCAAATGTGAAAATGCATACTAGGTAAAAGGACTTAACTATAATCTATTAAGTCTTTCACAACTGAATAAAATAGGTTACCGAGTAGCATTTGAGAATAAGAAGGCAAAGATCTTCAATGAATCAGGAAGGTTGATCAAAATTGCTGAAAAGACAAAAGATAACCTATTCTATCTTGATGATATAAACACCACTTGTTTAATGGATAGAAATGAGACTTATGGTTGTGGCATAAGAGGTTGTCATGTGAAATTTGAAAACAAGATTAAGATAGGCAATAAAAAGAAAGTAAGAGGCTTACCGAGCATGTCAAAGCTAGAGCATATCATGTGTAAGAATTGTCAAAAAGGTAAAATGGAAAATTATAGCTTCAAGAGGAAAACCCATACATCTAATGCTATTCTAGAATTAGTCCATACTGATCTATGTGGACCCATGAGAACAAAGAGTTACTAGGGTGATAGATATTTCATTCTCTTTGTTGATGATTACTCTAGAATGATGACAGTTGTGTTCTTAAAGGAAAAATCAGAAGCATTCAAGATGTTTAAATTGTATAAAGCTATGGTAGAAAAACAAAGTGCTGAGGAACTAAAATGCTTAAGATTAGATAGAGGAGGAGAATTTGTTTATGATGAATTCACTAACTTTTGCAATGAGCATGGAATTAAAAGATAGGTTTATGCACCAAGAACACCGCAACAAAATGAGATTGTTGAAAGAAGAAATAGATCCATTGTTGATTGTGCAAGAACACTGATGATTGAGAAAAGAATCACTCAAACATTCTGGAGGGAAGCTGTTAGTACTATTGTCTACACATTAAATAGAGTACAATTGAAGAAAGACACCATAAAGACACCCTATGAGCTATGGTATGGATATACACCCAATGTAACTTACTTCAGAATCTTTGGAAGTCAATGTTATATTTTGAAAGATGATAGAAATGGAAAGCTTGACTCCAAAATTGAAGAAGGTATCTTTCTAGGGTATTCCACCAAGAGCAAGGCTTATAAATTTCTTAACAAGTCCTCTAACAAAATCCTTGAAAGTGCAAATATCAGAATAGATGAATATGCAGAGAAAAATGATGAGGAAAGAAGAAAAGAACTGAAATACTACAACAGGTTTGTTTACACAAAATAACCTGACACTCTACCCGAGCAACATTTTATTGCTCACGAACAACAAAACATTGCACCCAAGCATCAGGCTGCAAATACAAAAAATCAGGAAAATGCTCAAAATGATGTTCAGAGCGATGGAGATCAGAATGAAGGTCAAGATGAAGATTAGAATGATGAACAAAGAGATGAATCGATACTTTCCAAGTATGTCAGAAGACATCATCCACAGAACCAGATCATAGGACAAGAAGGTTGGGATGAGAACAAGAAGTAAGTCACTAAACACTAGATGTTTAATTTTTTATTTTGAGAAAAAATCTATTAATATTGCCCTTGAGAATGAAGGATGGGTCAGTGCTATGAATGAAGAGATAGAACAGATTGAGAAGAACAGAACATGGAAATTAGTACCTAGACCAGATGACAAGAATGTCATCGATACCAAATGGATATTCAGAAACAAGCTGAATGAGAATGGAGAAGTCACAAGAAACAAAGAAAGATTAATATGCAAGGGGTATGCACAAGAAATAGGTATTGACTATGGAAAAACCTTTGCACTTGTTGCTAGACTAGAAGGAGTAAGAATTTTACTTTCTTATGCTTCATTCAAAGGATTCAAGGTATACCAGATGGATGTCAATTCTACATTCCTAAATGGAATACTAGAAGAAGAAGTATGCATTGAACAAATAGAAGGGTTTGTTGATCCTAACAAGAGAAACATAGTTTGTAGACTACATAAATCCTTGTATAGATTGACACAAGCACCTAGAGCCTGGTATGAAAGACTTCACTCCTATCTCATAAGCATTGGATTTGTAAGAATAAGTGAAAATAGCAATCTGTACTTGAAGGAAGATATTGATGAAAATATGTTGATTGCTGGAATATTTGTTGATGCTCTCATATTTGGGGGTAATGATTTGTTATGTAAATATTTTACTAATGAAATGAGCAAAGAGTTTGAGATGTCAATGTTTGGGGAGATCAAATTCTTTCTTGGTCTACAAATTCTTCAACAAGATACAGGCATATATATCACACAATACAAATACATCAAGGAAGAGCTAAAGATATTCATGATGGAAGATTCCAAACTAGTTGGAACACCTATGGCTACCGGATGTAAGTTGACAAAAGAAGACAAATCAAATGAGGTAAATCAAACCTTTTATAGATCAATGATTGGAAAACTAATGTATGTTGTTCATACTAGACCAGATATAGCACATGCAGTTGGAATAGTTGCAAGATTCTCTGCTAATCCCAAAAAATCACACATGACTACTGTCAAGAGAATTTGAGATATCTAAAGAACACCGAGGACTATGGCTTATGGTATAAAAGAGAAGGAAAATTTGAACTTCAAGTCTATACATATGTTGATTGGGCTGGAAACTTAGATGACAAGAAGAGCACAACTGGAGGAGCATTCTTCATGGTTGACATACTTGTCACATGGATAAGCAAGAAGCAAGGATTTATCTCACAATCTATTGTAGAAGCAAAATATGTGGTTGTTGTTGCAAACTACTCTAACATTGCATGGATCAAAAACCTATCGGAAGGTATGAATATGAATATTCTTGAGCCAATGATTATTTATTGTGATAATACCAATGCAATAAACATTTCTAAGAATCCTTTCATGCATGCTAAGACTAAGCATATTGCAATCAAGTATCATTACTTAAAAGAAAAAGTGCAAGAGAAAGAGGTGATACTAGAATATGTTCAATCAAAGGAACAACTAGTTTCTATATTCACAAAGCCATTGCCTAAAGATACATTTGAGTAGCTGAGAAAAAGACTAGGGGTCTGATCTTTGTCTATTGGTTAGTAAGATGACTAGGAGGCTGCATCAGCCTACACACAATTAGATGATAATTCATGTTGATGCAAGCAAAGAGATGGACTAAAAAAGATACATTAGTACACAGCAAGGTACATATCTACACTGAACACCAGATTCATTGTAATACTGATGGATAGGGAAATTCAAGGAGTATATTATAAAAAGGAGAAAGGATACAACTTTGGCATTGTTTTCAAAGGGGAGAATATCTAGAGGGATATATTTCATATGAAATATGCATCATGACTATCATAAGGGAGAGATGACTTAAGATGAATTAAGAGAGATGTAACCTGTAAGGGAGAGAATATCAAAAGGGAGATAAGTATCATGAGGGAGAGATGACTTAAGGAAGAAATATCTTAAGGGAAAGAGTACTCTATATTGATGTCAAAGGAAAAAGAGATGATCAAGGAGTGGATCAGTCAAAGGGAGAGACAACATCAAAGACATAATCAAAAGCTTCTACATCTATCCAGTGAAGGGATTGAAGATTGAAGAAAGAACTCTACAAGAAATAAATTTAAGCTATATGAGCTTATCGAGATCCAAACATTTGTATTGGTTATAGTAAAATAAATTTGGTAGATTGATGAACTACAACTCATATATTTCATATTGTATTAGTAGAAATGTAGTGTGTTGCCATCAATTCCAAAGGGAGAGATTGATGAACTATAACTGATTGAATGTTCGAAGATGTTAAGTTGATGATCACCGAGATTCAGAAAGTTAATGCAAGACATTAAATGAGTTAATGTATTGTATTTTTATTGATGTCAACTTGATATAATCTGATTGGTTATATACATAGTGTCAAAGAATTCAAAGAACCAGAAATATAAAGGTTATGCTATCAGTAATGTATAAAAGTTTAGTATGCACTAAGTGACAACAAACATCGACGGTCAGTGCACCCCGACAAATAGAGAAACTTGAGATGAAAGTCACAATGATACCCAAGCAAGAAACCCAAGCAAGCATTATCGACGAGTAGAATCATAGTTTTACCCAACGGATAGACAACCCCAATGGACGGAGATGCCCGAGGAGAACTGAAGTGTTGACCGAGCTAACAAGGAGTTAAACACAGAAAAGAACTAAAGTTTAGAATTGACAAAAGACTTAGCTGGCAAGAGCTAAAGAAGGAGTTAACTGGTTGTTAATATTGTTTTCATCGACAAGTTAATGCCAGAGATAAGTGATAGATTTAAAGCTATTTTATTCCAGTTGTCTAATAGAAATCTATGGGATAAAAGTGAAGTAAAGCTTTAAAGCTAGAAAGGTGAAGATTGTGGATCATGCAAAAAACAAGAAATTTAAGGACTTAGAAATAGTTAAATAATGTCTATAAAGAGACAATCTAATTCATTGTGAATTAGGGGTGAATAGAGAAAGAGGATGTTGAAGAGAAACTGGTGAAAGACTTCACACAGTCCTGATCAATCAAGCTGAAGAAAAGAGCTAATATTTCTACGGACACCAAGCAACAGAGAAGCATAGCATCACCAAGAAAAAAGAAGTGGAGCAAAGGTATTGAAAGGAGATATTAATCAGAAATATATTATGAGCTTAGAATAGATCTGAACATCTACAATATATTATTATTTATATGAACAAATCGTATATTATTTTAGTTTAACCATTGAATCAAAGAAGCCTCTTAACCGAGAAGGATCTAAACAAATCCTTTATATATTGACATACATCCCAAGGAGTATCTAAAGGTTTATCATGAAGATAGCATAGGAGTGCTAGATATCAATTGATAAACTATTAGTGTTAAATCCTCTAAAAAGGTCGCACTTAACAGTGTGTAACCTTTAACAGGGTTGGCTCTTCACCGAGCTCACTTCAGAAGAGTGAAAATTTTGGGTTACCTATCCCAAGTGGTTTTTCCCTTAAAAAGGTTTCCATGTTAAAAAATCCATGTGTCAATGTGTTTATGAGTCATTACTTTAGTGTTTTGCATTACACATAACTAATCTGGATTGATCGGTAAGCATTAAGTTATTTACTACATTTCGGTAAATGAAAGACTGGTAATCGGTAAAGATAAAGAATAAGGTTTTACAGTGAACTCCAAGCAATATTTAATTCATAAGATTATTTAAAGGCATTCATCTTGAAGGACTGGGGATAACTAGAGATTTACAATTGTGGTATAAAGTTTTTTGGATTAATTTTTGAGGTCACTGATTCACCCCCCCACCTCTCAGTTATTCTAAAAATACCCTACGAATTGTGCAATGGATGATTGATTCGGTTGTATGCCTTGGGTATTAAATGTATAGGTGGTCTTATATTATGAGATGTATAATATTGGATTCAATTGATGTATCTTTTATGTTAGTCCTTTATAATTGTTCTTCATAGATTATTTTGCTTAAGTAATTCTACGTCAAGGAACCCTCGAGAATTGTTATCTTTGTTGAGTTGTGCTTATGTGTATGTCATGTACTTCATTATGTTCCTTCCGCATTGCTATCATTATTGTTTGCAAACATTTTTTAAAAAATTATCTTGTTAAATTAGCATCATGTTTAGGTTAGTTCTCCTGCGTTCCCTGGCGGGGCATTACACCACGTGGGTTGCCACTTGGACCTAGAACCTGATTTTATTACCCGTCACCTAGATTACTGATTTGGTAATCCTAAAACACAAATTTTAGCATGATTGGGCAATTTTCCATGTCATTCGACCCATAACGTCTAACGTGTCCAAAAACACCCATTTTGATGCATTGGAAGGGATGTGTGAGGGCCTACGACCACTACATTCACATCATACCATCTAAAGTGGATAGAGTGGCCACATGGTATTCCACAACATGAGCATTCAATCTACCAACTTTATTGCCTTTACTTTTCATTGGTAGCTTACACTTGAACAGGTAGTGGCATTTACTACATGTCACCTCTCCTTACTTCTACTTGTCAAGTTTCTTATTTTGATGAAAATGGAATTCAATACAACCAAATCCTCCCAGACTGAGCCATGTCGGTTTCCTTTCTATCCCACCCATTCTAGAGTCTTCAATTATTTTGAGACCAAAATGTATTCATCTGTGGCCCCTACAACAAAAAGATGCAATTGTAACGTGATCTCTTGATCACCAACAAATGCATCATGCATGGATGTGTGCATATGGGTTTGCTTCACAGTTGATGGGTTTTTTTTTTTTGTTTCAAATGTATTTGTGGCTTCATCTCTCTATTCTATTATAGGTGTAAAGTTGAAAAACAACAACAATGAGGAGGGAGATTTCTCGCATGTGTTATTCTGATTTTGTTTTACACTAGTGAGGATTCTATCCTCACTAAAGGTCACCAAATAGCATTTGGGGCTTTCAAATCTAGTTTTGTGTATTCATTTTTTATTTTATCTAACTGTGAGGTGCAATGTTATTGTGTTTTGTGGTCGAGGAAATATTTATTAGAGTGTTTTTTTTTATGAACAAAACTTATAGTGTTCATAAATGCTTCTATCAAAAAGAGAGAATCATACTCCTCTATTCTAGTGTCACTGGCATATTTTTTATTCTATGCATTCAATATTTTTCTATTATCAAGTTTCACTATTGGTATTCGACTTATTGATCCACTTAGAACTATTTAAGGCTTTAAATTAAACTATTTGGGCTTGGTTATGAGGCTTTCTATTCCACTATGTAATGATTCACACTTTACAATAAATGGGTTTAATTTCATTCCCAAAGTTAAGGATTAATGATTCCAATATGTGGGGTTTCGTATGGGTCCAATTTAACTGTTAAAGTGTTCACAAATATCTTATTATTTCTGTACAAAAACATAGTTTATGTGATAACTTTGTTTCTATGTGAAAATAGAGTTAATGGGATAATTTTGTTTTTTAAAGGTTAAATTTACATTATTGGGACAAGTTTTAGGGTTTCAATTTTTTGACCTCATGTGAGGTTAGAAACTCTTTCCCTCCGTGGCTATTAAATATGACTTTGATTATGAATTTATATCTTTATATATCTCTCTTTTTTTACCGGTGTTGTGTTGGATAAATATCTTTATTTATCTCTGGTGTAGGAACTGAAAATTGTTGTCTCATTGATATTTTTGTTGATTGAAGGATCTAAATGTGGACTTGGATTTGTAGCAGTATATTTTCTTCTTCTAGGATTATGGTAAACATTTCAATTTTCTGGGCCAAGTATTGTACTTTTTTAAGAATACCAGCATCATGGGCCAACCTGAAATTAACTACTTCTCTAAGTTGTTGAAAATAGTGTCAGGTCTTGTCCCTTTGATCTTGGAGTTGTTGAAATTTTCCATGTAGTCCTTTTATGTGTACTCGGGCTTGATCACCCAAATCCTTAAAGGAGTCATAGAAAATTGATCTTTAAATAATCTAAAGCTCCAATTGATATATTTGGGCCTTGATTAGTGTTGTTACATTTAGATGTTGAAATAAAAAAATGATATATACTATTCAAGTCACCTTCAACATTCTTTATCACGGTAAATTAAGTTTTTCAAAGAAAATAAAAGGCTATTTTATCAACCAAAATTCTCAACTATATCAATAGTGGTTGTGATGAGTCTTCATGGATCTAAGGAAACTTTCTTTATATCTTCTTTAAAAAAAAACATTCTAAGCAATCAAATATCTCTTTATGTTTCTTTAATATCTCCTCCCAAGTAGTTTTGTGCAAGATATCCCCCACCTAAAACTTATGCAACAATGATATGAACCTCAAATCAATTTTCAATCCCACCAAAGGTAATTTTAATAGATCTAGACATGTCATCAATTGTATCTACTTCTTTTGGGCTCTAAAATTCCTTGATGGACTACATGAGAGAGGTTACACAATATGAGGGTGTGTTTGACTGTGGAAGTTGAGAGGATTGTTCAAAATAATTTTTTTTAAAATTTTGCTTCTTCCTTGAGAAACTTTTAATAAGCCTTTATAGGTGTTTCCCTTATTTATACCTAAATTTCTATAGTTTCTTCTAACTTCTCTAACATCTATTTTTCCAATATTTTCTTAGACCTAATCTCATTTTTTTGTATTACTCTTTTCTTTTACAGTGGTGTGATGGTACATACCACTTCACTAATTTTAATAGTTTATCTCCTTTTATGTTTTCTCCCTCCACAACTTTATTGTGGTGGTCAGAGAGTTTGGAAATATATCCATTGAATCTTCCAATGATTTTTTTTAACTACCATGTATCTAATCAATTCTTTCTTCGCAAGAAACTACTCACCATTATTATATCTGAGTATAATTGTGTTCCTCACTTGAAAAATATAATATAAATAATTCACTGCTTAAATTATCCCCACCAATTGGGAAAATTTAGAGGCTTTTGTTTGTTTTATTCAAGGGAGGCATACTTTGTTCCTTCTTCTTCCTTAGTTTCAGCTACTTTTTGTGACGCTTGTATTTCTGATTTTTCCTCCTCTTTGGTTTCTTCTTTACATTCATTTCTAGTAAGACCTCTAATGTCGTAGGATGTTTCCAAGTATAGCTACCCATGATGGAACTAACTTAAGATAATGAAAGTATAATCCTCTTGTGTGGTTAAGTATGAGGACTCTCTATATATATTTAATTTCTTCTCCTTTATTCATGTATATTGTGATCAACAATTGTTTATGTTGTGTTGCAATAATTTTAACCTATGGGCTTCAAACTTCATTCAATCAATCTCTACAATTGGTGCTTTTATATATATCTCCTGACATCCTCTATATAAATAACATCATTAGGCACTTTAGAGAACAATATATATCAATTAAAGTTCTTAATTATCCCAATAGTAGTTGTGATCGACCCTCTTAGATCTAAGGGAGATTACTATGTATCTCCTTCATTAAATCTTCTAACTAATCAAAGATCTCCACATGTTTTAAAATCTCCTCTCTTATTTTATAATCTAATATATTCCCCAATTGAAACTTGTGGAGTGGTGAAATACTCCCAAGATAAAATTATGAACCAAGTAAAGGCAATTGAAGTGTTTGTAGAGACCATACCGATAATAATAATTTTTCTTTTGTAAAGAGTACTTGACATATTGCATAAGAGAGGTGCAAAATGAGGAAGGTGTGTCCTAATTGTGAGCCTAAGAGGATTGTCCCTATAGTATTTGATATGCTTTTGTGGTTTCTTCTTTGATCTTCGTTTGTATTTTTTGAGTTATCTAACATCACCTTATCTGCTCCTTTCTTACGTCATGGATCCTTTTTATTATCTTCATTTCCCTTTGATTATGTGGTGGTTAACATAATCCATGAGATCTTCTAGTGTATAGTTAGAGGTTAGCATAAACCTTCTTAAAGACATGCCCTAGATTAATCTATCTAAAATTTTCATATCAATGTATGTCTATTGTGTCTGATCTAAAACCTCCTATTTATTTTTATCTAGAAAATGGGAGACTTCAAGGGCTTATGTGTTTTTGAAGAGGAAAGATCCTCTAGCATTACTTTCTCTTCTTCTTCATTTTATTTAATTTGTGGTGAAACCGTACTTTTTTTTTTTTTTTCTTCATTTGAACTCTCCTCTCCACAGATTTTTTAGAATACCTCTAGCATTTTTCTTCCAATTTTTCTTTCCATGAAGGTGGGGTGGGTATTTTTGTTTTCCTCGAATGAATACTTTCTGCTTGTTTTCTCCCTATGGAGGGAGAGTTGCTGTGTAACATTTTGGACCTTTTTGGATTGGTTTCACTTTTTTCCTCTAGTCTTTTCTTACGTATTCCCATTGTTCATGTAATTTCTCTCTATCTCTTCTCCACATGTTCAACAAAGTTCTCTTTGACAACTAAATCTACGTATTTGCAATTTGTAGTAAACTTTTCCACATTAGGGTCTTTAAAGAG
>MU226909.1:7968048-7990340 GCA_018584345.1 Thuja plicata
GCTTCCATTTTTCGACTATACATTTAGCCCCCACTTTAGCAAGAGTATGGACTCAATACAAACTCTTGGTAAAGGAGATCATAAAGAATAGATAATCTTATTGGAATCAAAAGGGACAAAGAAATCCGCAAGCCCCCAAGGGAATTAAGTCTTTATCAACCCTAAGATCACGATAAGAGAGACATCACCAGTTAAGGAGAAAGAGAGAGGGTGTGGTTACCTCACCCAATGAGAACTTATGTCTCATTATGAACCACACAAGAAAAAAAAAGTGTAACTGGAAAGATGGAGTTGAATCACCTAGTGAATGTGGCTACTCATTAGTCAACCCATCAGGGAGATCCGTTCTTAAGGACACCTTCTGGCCTTAAGGGATTAAAACATTGTAATTTGAAACTGGAGGGGTCAAGAGATCTGTGTAAAATTAAATTGGAGGGATCAAGAGATCCTAAAAAGAAAAATATCCATGGTTTAAGGATTAGTCTTTAATCCATAAAGGGAAAAAGTTTTTAAGTTTTTGAAAATATTTTGAACGTGCATGTGTGCAACAAGTGAGTAGAGTGTATGCCCCCATGTTAAAGTCATTGCTAACACTTTAATAGGAGCAATCGCTTTGATGGAAACATAAACAACTCTACTGATTATGTTTCCACTATGAGATGCCCCCAAACGAAGACAAATCAAGGGAAATATCACATAAACATACAAAGAACACATAAGGGATCTACCTATTGTGGGGTTAGTATGATCATAAGATAACAAGTACATATAGATATGATATTATTGAAAATGAATTGACATCATTCCCCAAAGAAAGTAGAACTACAATCACAATGGAGGAAAGAAAACTCAAGAGTTACAAAAAAGAGTATTTTCGGACCACAACATGGAGACCAAAAAGAATCAGTGCTACCATGTCGCAGATCCAAGCGGACTACACAAGGAAAACATTTACAAACAATAGCACAAGTACTTGCATAACATGAAAACAACATATAGAAGAATAGAGATACATATAGAGAAATTATACAATGGGTTTGATTCCTTTATCACCTTGCACCAACAAAGTAACAAGGGTCGTATAAAAGAGTCTAACAAACATTTAGCAAACACATTACGGGAGAAGCACAGTACAACATGCAAACACAAAAAGGGCTACCATGAAGGATAAGCCAATCAGGGGCATCGCCTACTCTCCCCATCTCGGTTTATGTCATTTAGGGAAGGTGGGCAACTCGCAAGAGGAACTATATCCAATTCAATAGGAATAATAGCCAGTTCCAAACAAGGATCCTCTTGAGAATCACATTTCTCGATACTAGGTGTAATTGTCAATTGAGTTGAAAGCATATGAGGTAAGTCAGTATCAAGATCAATGGTCTCATATTCATCACTAAGATCAATAGGATCATCTAGAGTATCCTCCTCATCGAGATTAATTAAAATGGGATCTAAGAAGTGAATAGGATCATCATACTCATTTATCTTAACACTTATTATGAATATTAACTTCTTCTAACACATCAGACATAGGTTGGTCAAAAGAAGGTAAAGAATTTCGAAGAAGAGAAGCATGGGCCCTAGCATTAGCTCTACGCTTCTTACGACGTTCGTTAGCAGATATATTATGTTTTTCTTTGTTTGACACATGTGGAGAACTAGGAGGAATAACAACTTGTTCCTTCACAGGTTCTGTAGGATGATTGGTAAGTTTCACAGTAGGCTAAGAAGCGACACTGGGAAGTTGAGTAATAGAGTTAGAAGTAATGGATAAAGGAGGTATAGGAGTGGGAAAAAGACCATGGTTAAGATCTATCTGAGGCATGCTTAAATCGACAATCTTGCGATGTTTATAGGCTTGATATGAACAAAAAAAGTTGTCAAGGCGAGGAGGACATGAATTAGGTAATGAAGGCCAAAAGAAATCAAGAGTAGCACAATCTCTAGGCCTAAAAGGTTGATGCAAACTATGATTAATCATTTTTACTTCTCCATTATGAATTAACTTAAGATATTTATGAATAGGAGAAGCAATGGCATGCATAGAGGTTATCCAAGGTAAACCAAATTTGACTTGAAATTGATTAGTTGTAGGAACGACAATGAAGGTAGTATCTACAACCTTGCCACAAAGTTCAACAGGCAAGTTAATAGAACCAAGTGAAGGATAGAGAAAACCATTAAAAGTTTGGATCCATGCATCTGATGGATCATAACAGTCATGTTGTAGGTTTTTCATAAAAAGGTTTTCCTCAGTAATAACATTTATTAAAGATGTGGGATCAACAAGACAACCACGTATAGGTATCTTAGCAATCCTAGCATAAATATAAAGGGGACCATCGGGAGCCTTAATAGTCTCAGAATAATCAAAGGTAATTGAAAGTTCCAGAGGTCATTTATCCTTAATTTGTTTCTGAGGTTTAGGTGGAACTTGAAGTTGAGGTGGAGGCGAAGGATCTTGAATAGTAGGTTGAGATGCAACAATGTTCTCCACATGATTAACAA
This sequence comes from Thuja plicata, assembly GCA_018584345.1. NCBI lineage: Eukaryota > Viridiplantae > Streptophyta > Pinopsida > Cupressales > Cupressaceae > Thuja > Thuja plicata. Next base: position 7,970,557 of record MU226909.1, read on the forward strand.
TGTGATTAAGATCATCCATCTTCGAATCGTAAACGATATCCACAGAAGATGGTTGAGTGATGGTATAAGTATCATGTGTGGGTAGAGGATTCGTATAGATTTGAAGGTTTTGATTAGGAGGAGAGATAGATTTATTCTCATTACCATCAAAATTATCAATAGATAAAGCATTAGAATCGATTAAGTCTTGAATCTTATGCTTTAGAGAATAACATTTTTCAGTATCATGGCCATTCTGGCGATGGTATTGGCAAAAAGCTTTAGAATCAAAGCATTTTGAAGCTATGGTAGTAGGAAGGAGAGGTTGAATAGGAGGAAAGGTAATCATATTAGCACTTAACAACCTACTCATAATAGAATGTAAAGATTCAAAGAGAGGAGTAAACGTATGATTCATACGGAAAGAAGTGGATGCAGAAGTGGCATTGTGAGATGCAACAACAAATTGATCAATAACTGCATTTGTCTGTTTATTAATCTTGATATAGTTGTTAGGTTTTTGAAAATTATTAGGATTAGGAGCAATGTCACTCTTATCAACTGGAACAGGAGCCATTGGAGTGTTGCTCTCAAATTTACTCACTTGTAATTGATAATGATGAAGTGTTGCACAAAGTTGTTGAAAAGAGGCAAATTCAGTAAGCAGAATCTTATCTCTAATATCCTTTTGTAAATTTGAAATAAACATATGTTGAATATCAATATCAGGAACAAGATAAGAAATTTGAGCATACAAATGCTTAAATCCACCAATGAAATCAGTCAATTTTTCCTTAATGTTTTGTTTGCAATGCATTAAATCAGTTAAGGAAACTTGCGGGCCAATGTTATTTTGAAATTGTTGAATGAAGGTATTAGCAAGTTTAGGAAAAGAATCAATAGAATAAGGAGGTAAAGAACAATACCATTATAAAGCCTTATCATGAAAATTTCTAGCAAACAATTTAGCTAAAATCCTATGGTCATGAGCATAATCACTACAAAGGATTTGAAATGTTTTAACATGAGTAACAGGATCGCCTTTACCATTGTAATTCTCAAGATGAGGCATATCGGCTTGTTGAGGAACAGTAGCGCGAATAACGTCTAAGGATAAAGGACTACCCATGTCATATGTAGGAATGCTAAACTTGGATTGAGTTAAGGATGCAAGTTGTTGTTGTAAAGATGACACAGTTTGAGCCAAACTAATAATTGAGATAAAAGTGAAATGAATTGAATGTCAAGGAACCCAAACAAACCACGAGGATGCCAAACAACCAGCAAACTTATAAAAAACATAAAATGAAATGAACATGAGGGAAACAATACAAAAAACATTAGGTTGAGTTTGTAAAGATGCAAGGATGTGAAATAGAAATGAACAAGACGACAACAGTATAAAGAAAGGATAGATACATGGAAATGAATTGAGCAACAATCATAGTATAGACATAATAGAAGAAATGAAAGTGAATTGAAAGTCAATGAATCCAAACAAACCATGAGGATGTCAAGCAACCAATAAGGTTATACGACATTGAGAATTAAATGAGCATGCAGGAAATAATACAAAGAACAATAGGTTAAGCTTGTAAAGATGCAAGGATGTGAAATAGAAATGAACACAAAGGAAACAATAGCCTGAAAATGAATTAAACAAACAAGATAATATAGAAATTATAGAAAAGTGAAAGTGAATGCAAACAAACCATGAGGATGTGTAAAAGCCAATTTCCTTGTATAAAAATCTGAAAATGAAATGAGGAAGGAAAGAATACAAAAAAATAGTAGGTGAAGTTTGTCAATATGTGAGGGTGTGAAACTGAAATGAATAAAAACAAAAACAAGGGATAGATACTTGAAAATGAATTTAACGTCAACAATAATATTGTTACCATAGAAAACAAAAATTGAATTGACTGTGAAGGAATATTCTTATCATAGAAAATATAAAGTGAATTGAATGTGAAGGAATTGAAACAAACCACGAGGATGTGAAACTGAAAATGAAATGTACATGAAAGAAACAACACAAAAAACAATACGTGAAGTATGTAAATTTGTGAATATACCTTGAAAATAAACTTCAATTCTTTCTGCTCTGTGTCTTGTGCTTTCTTCCTACTATTCGATGGATGATGAATGACATGAATGGGAAGAATGAGTTTGTTTAACTCTACTTATATGTAACAAGTTTGCTCTGATGGTGTGATGTATTTAATTTATGTACTTTTTAAAATTTGAATTTTAAATTTTCAACTTCTTTTGAAAGAAATCATCCAATTGCTCCTTTAATCTCAGAATTTGATGGCTTTTGAATGTGAATTGGCGGCCTTACACAAATTTAATTAATGAATGCAGGTAGTTTAATGCTAAAAGGACCACAAGGTGTCGACTTGAGGTGGAATGAAGCAACAGTGTGACTGGATCGATGGGACATGGCCATGTCAATTGTTTTACGATGGTCACATCTTAGTAGTCACTAGTGGTCTTAAAGTTTAGATTGCATCACCTGTATGCAACTTGTTTTGAGTTTGTACTTGTCCACGTGACAATGTTTGCTTATTACTGTGGTTTGTGGCTTAGGTGGCAAGCCTCATAAACATATAACATGGTGACATGTGATGTTTTGGCATTGGGTTTACTTGAAATCAGATTTGACTGTGATTTTGTTATGAACAACCTAGTAGACTGCATGTCAGAACCTGTGAGTAATATAGATGGGTCGATTGTCCGACAGAGATCCTTTTGTTTAATTTGAAACATGTATATAAAACATATATTTAGGTTGTTACTTATATGAATTTCATTTGATACTTTTTTACCTAACATATACTGACACTAGTTGCGTAAGTGTGGGGCCCAAAAGAACTAACATATCACCTATATCACCTATAAGACCCCATGCATATATTGGCGTCCCTCCCCTACTTAATGAATACAAGTCAAATACAAAATACGGTACTTCATGGATACATACATGAGAGTTCTTAAAAATACAAATACAGGATTAACAAGCCAAGTAGACAATTATTATTGGTGTGCATTTATTCCTGTCTGTATTGTAGGTCTCATTCTTTCATCAATGGCCTCTGCCTCATCTCACCATAGAAATACAGGGCATCATGCTTTCTCTGGAATTGAACGTCTCTCTCTGAATCTACAAGATTGTTTGATGTGTATACATCAACCACAGAGGCCCCGGTGTCAAGGAAACTCTGGCTATTGAGCTCTACAATTCTCTTCGTGAGATGGGAATACGAAGGTTTCTCGATTCGCAAGAGAAAGAACTTGGAGATTCTTTTACTTCCAGCATTGAAAATTCCATCCGCTCTGCCTCAGCTCGCATAGCCATATTTTCTAAAGGATATGCAGAGTCCCCTTGGTTTTTGGCAGAGCTGCTTGTCATGCTACACAGTCAAGCTAAGATCATTCCTGTGTTTTACGGGGTGGAACCCTGGAAACTCCGCTACATAGAGAAGGGAGTGTATTCTAATGCATTCAACGATTACAGAAAAAAATCCAGGTACTTGGACAAGCTTAAGGAGTGGGAGGAAGCACTCAAATCCGTGTCATTTACCGTGGGATATGAACTCCACAATTCAGAGTATGATTTCTGTTATTTTCAAAATACTTTGTAATTTCTTTTTTTCTTTCTTAAACAATGCTCAATTTTAGCCTTTAGAATTTATCCCTTATCAGATTCTTTTCGCAATTTTTGAGTTTCTTTATCAAATTACGTTTTCCTTCTGCAAAGTTTGAGAGACTGCGAAAACATAGTGTCGGCGGTGCAGAAAAAAGTACAAAGGACAAAAGCCTTGCATGTTGCCACATACCCAGTAGGGTTTGATAAGCTTGTACATGATTTTGAAACCAGTTGCCTTGATGAACTTGTGAAAGATCTGGAAAGGCAGAAGAGAATGAATGAAGAAGGTAAAGGAGAGACCAATATTGTAGCCATTTTTGGAATGGGTGGGGTGGGAAAAACAACATTAGCCAAAGAGTTGTTCAACCAAAAGTGTGCCCAGTATTCTCGGTCATGTTTCCTGTTTGATGTGCGTGAAGCCTCTACAAAAGTGGAATTCCCCAGAGAGCTCTTCCATGATAATCCCCCAAATTTTCTTAGTACAATATCAATAATTGTATAGAAAGGAGCACTTTTTTAAGCTTCCTGATAGTTCTAGATGATATCGATCATGTAGAGCAATTAGATGTCCTATTTGTCATGGATATGCTGCATAAATTTGACAATAGCTTGGCTATTGTTACAACCCGTGATGTTGGAGCGCTAATAAGGGCAGGAATACCCTTTGGGTACAATCTAAAAGGAATGAACAGAAAGGATGCAAAAGAGATTTTTTGTTGGTATGCTTTAGGTCAACCCCAACCAGATATGGGATACGAGGATGTGGTAGAAGCTTTCATAAACATCTTTGGAGGTTTGCCTCTGTCTCTTCAAGTTCTGGGGAGGCATGTTCATGGTAGAACAAAGGACTATTGGTGGTTAGAATTTAATAAAGCTCGTAAGGTACTGCCTTATGACATAAAGCAGAGTCTTAAAATAAGCTTTGATGCATTAGATAGTGAGGAAAAACAAATTTTCATATATATTGCTTGTTTCTTTATTGGCAAATCAAAGAGCATGGCAATACTGGTGTGGGATGGATCTGGTTGGAGTGGCCAACATGGATTGCAAACACTCAAATATAGGTGTCTGGTAGAAGAAATTATTGACTATTCTGATCAGGATTGCATTTTACTAAGAATGCATGATCACCTGCTGTATTTAGGAAGAGAAATGGCAAATGAATTGACTTTTCCTCTTCGCCTGTGGCGCCCTCAAGATCTTAAATCTTTGGTATACTTCTTTCTTGTTTCAGATGAAGCTTCTTATTGTGATGTTTCAAAATTTTGCTTCATATTCCAGCACGAGTATGAGTTGCTTTTGTGAATGCAGGAATCAAAGGGATTATAAAACATTCTAGCCCAAACCAAAGGGAGGCGTTTCAATTCCATTTTTGACAGGTCCATGAGTTCTCAATTCACATATTGTTTAGGGGAATCAGACGATCGTGCTGAGAAATCAGCTATTTTGCTATGGCTACAGCTTGGTCTCGATCATAAGGTGCACGCATGTATTCCTTCATGGGTTCCTCTAGAAAACTTGTAGAGCTTAAGAATCTGTGGTGGTCTTCTCAAAAGAATGTGGCAGAGTCACCAAAAGGTATTTTGTTCTTGTTTATGGACAATTGATTCGCCATTAATGCGATAATGGAATGCATCGCACTTTCATAGTTTCTTCACTATGGTTTAGCATCCAAAAGTTTGAAACAATTTTTTTTTTAATTTCAGCCACGTTTCCAGCTGAAAGAGCTATAGATTTCTCAAACACTTTTGAAGGACTTTCCAGATTTATCAGGAATATCAAATCATTTGGAAAAGGTTGTCCTAGCTGGCTCAGAATGGCCAGTCCAAGGTTTTTCTTTATTGCAATTTCTGGGAATGAACCTTGGTAGCTTAGACTTGAGATATTCTGTATTGCATGGGGAACTGGTTTCCAACTTTGCTGTAATGGGGGAGAAAGGACTGCTATTAAGACTCTGGATATCAAAAATTTCAAACTAATTGGGGAAGTGGTATTGAATAATGGGGTAGAGTGTAGTGCTGTTAGGTCCCCCATGAGAAGCCTTGAAAATCTAAAACTTAGCAACCAGAAACTTGTAACCAAGCTCTTAATCCATGGAAATCACTGTCCCAGCCTCCAATCTCTCAGACTTCAGCACATGCAAAATCTAATTGAAGTGGATTTAATAAGCCTAAAAACATTGACTTTCTGAAGGTCGACAATTGTAAACATTTGAAAAGATTGTCAGGATCATGATCAAGTCTGGTAGTGTTTGAGATTAGTCAATGCCCTGAGCTTGAGGTATTAAGCTTTGGCCATCAGAGGTGCGTGGAAAGGATTTCCATTGTGAGTTGCAGTCATTTGAAAACTGTGTCAGGAATATCTGATCTGATATAAGTTTCCAGAAGTGAACATTGTTAATGTTGTGAGCTTGAAGAGTCAAGTCTTTCCCAGCTGAGCTGCCTTGAAAAAATTACAATTAGAAATGGTGAATAATTGGAAAGCATGTCAAGAATGTTCAGATATGTGAAGTCCAACAGTCATATCGTCACCATTCAGTCAATAAAAATTTTCACTCCCTTGTTTTGAACTGTATGCTTGCCCTCATGAGCCTTTAAGAAATTTGGGGATTGATACATTTAATTGACGATGAATTCTTGCTGCTAATAAAAGGAGAAACATGTGCCCACTTTTCCTATCGATGTAACCTTTTTGATGAACCACATAATTCTTTGTCTGTGTACATTTTGCTGTATCTGTATTTTATTATCTCTGTTTTCTAATTGCTGTTTGGTAACAAATAATTCATTTTATCTGTTTCTTTTACTTAACAAAGAACACATCTTAGGATCTGTGGAGCTGAAAACTTGAACATTATTAACTGTCCTGCATTTGAGGATATCAGTCTTGCCCATATGAATTTGCTGGAAAATTCTACTACAGAAAATTGTTATTTGAAAAGCGTGTCAGCATGTTTCAACAATTGTAACTGTTCTGTGCGTAGGGAATTAATTTCTGCTAATTTGAGTTGCCTGAAAAATATTACAATTGGAAATTGTATAAATTAGAAAAACGTTTCAGGATTGTTTGATTTGAGGAAACTTGCAGATTTGAACATAGGTAAATGTTGGAAGCTTAAGGAGTTAGTTTTTCCCACCTCAAGTGCCTGAATAAACTTTCAATTGTAAATTGCAAGAAATTGGAAAGAGTTTCATGAATATCTAAGCTTAGTAAAACTAAAAAGAATATCATTTCTAATAATTGGGTTCTTGAGCTTTAGTCATGCCTTGCCAATATGAACCAGTTGGAGAGGATTACAGTTTGTAGATGTGGGAAGCCGCACAACATAAAACTGCCAACAACACTTATCCAACTCACTCTGCATGGCTGTCAGGGATTGAAATTGATAGCAGGAACATGTGATCTTTCAAAGTTTATAGAGCTATGAATTAGTGAATGTCCAGAGCTTGACGAGTTGTCAAGTCTTGCCCGATTGAGCTACTTCAACTGGATGACAAATTACGGCTGTGAGAAGCTGAAGAATATAATAGGTGTCAAAGAGTTGCTTGCATTGCAAACTCTGCAACTTTAATATTGCAATACAGCAGTATGGGATTGCATTCACATGTTGCAGTTATTGAAAGGAATGCTTTATCTGACAGGCTATAAGAAAGCTTGCAATTTCTAGTTTAGGATTATTTTGTTTATTATTGACCTTGAGCTTTGTTTTTTTACTGTCTTCGAAGAAAATCTAAATATTTGTCAGGGATCTACCGTAAGAAAAGAACTCACCGTACGTGTTAAAACAATAAAGTTCTAATTTCTTCAATATCAGACTGCCATCAAAATATATGGGTACCATGGGAAGATCAACTGGCAAAGTAGAATTAACCTCGTAACTTTTTTATACGTGATTGGAGCTGATGCAATCACTGAAATTGATAGTGAGATGACTACATCAGAAGGCTCAGTGAGAATTAAGAAACAGAGGGATTCAGATGCTGTCAGTGAAGTTGGTACTGATATCACTTGATCTAGTGGGAATTGTGCCACTGAGTGGTTGATGGAGCAAAATCATACTGTGCCCTGTGGTTTGGTTTGACAGGTCTATCACAGGAGGATTTTTATATACAGACTACCCCATCTGGGGCATTTTTCACCTGTGCCCAGGAAGATCGATAGTTAACATTGTAATTGCTTCAGACAATTGTGATGCTAATATGAATAGTTATTGAGCATGAATAAGGGGTGCAGGGTGACCCTGAAGATAGGTGAAGAGAGGAAAATTTGGCATGTATTGAAAACAATTGCTAATCAGTTGTATGAGAAAGAAGGCCTGTGATGCAGCTGCAGTGCCTACTTTAATCAGCTTGATATAACTTAAAATGACAGAGCTAGGAAGTTTGAAAAAGAATTGGGCAGGGAGCTTTTGTAGACTGGCATCACAATAAATAAATAAACTAGATGATGTTTGAATTCGGGATCAGGTTGTCTGCTTATGGAATCTTTGGAGAGCAATTTCAAATGTGCTTTCCTCAAATAAAGAACCTCACCCAAAATAACCTTAACATCTAGAGTTCTTGACCTAGGATTTCCTCCACTTTCATCAGTAGTCATGGGATTAGCAGCTCAAGTTTAATGTAAAAGATCCAATGACTTGATGGAAGAGCTGAAAGATGGAATATTATGGTCGTGTCCTCCAGAGTAGGCCATTGGAGCACTAACAAACAGGAGAATACATAGACAGTTTCTATTGAATGGATAGGATATCCAAAAAATACTTAGCAACCGGTCAATATCAAATTGAAACTAAGAACATGTACTCAAATTCTAAGGCTGGGGTCTTATGGAGGGGGCATTGTAAAAAAATTAGTGGGTACTGCTGAGATTTTATAAGATTATATTTAAATAGTTGGTCCTATGAATTTAGTAGTCTAATCTAAGCTTAAAACTTTATGGAAGCTAGTAGTCTCATCAATTTTAATTGAATAGAGTAAATGAATATAAATTAAAAAAAATATGTCAGATGCCCTGACTGCAGCCTTTGTGAAATTAAATAGCAGTCTTGAAAGTTCAGATCGGAGCCTAAGGCCAACTGGGATTAAAGGATAATTATTGAACTAAGGGCTGACTCTGTCAAGAGTATTATTTAATATTAGGTATGGCAGATAAGACTAGGGACTGACTAGAATTAGAGAAAATAGATAGCAATTTAACTTTGGGTGGACAAAGTTGATTTACAATTAGAGCGATTGTCAATAAAGAGGTGCATCCCTTGATGAAAGGGTGTGACCCCTTCTGATTGAAGAGGGAGAATCTACTCATGGGAAAAGTGCATGGAAGAAGATCAATCAGCAATTACAAACTATAAACTCTGAGATTAATATACATATCACACAGCAGTTACATATCTGTCAGGTATTGTGGTATGAATATAATGCACGATCATATGATTTAGCTAATTCATTACATGTCTTCATTTGATAAGAAGTATAAATATATGCAGATATTACATCTAACATATGATCAGTAATGAAGTAGGAATGTATGGTTAATGTGGAAAAAATTCTACTATGAATTTGCATAAATGGACTTCACATACCCAAATATTCATTAAATTGGTTGTTACTTAAAGAAAACCATTATTTCTGTTTCTATGCAATAGACATCTTAGATAAATAACATTACTCCATTGACTATCCCATATAGTTATTACAGCCAACTGCAAAATTGCTTCAGTTAACTAATCACAAACAGGGAAAAAATTTCACTATGTTGACAGCAACAAACAGAGACAATAAACAGTTCAGTCTTTATATGCAAATCCATAGAGCTGATTACTAAGGCACAGTTGCTTTACAGAGTGGACAGCTTTTCTTCCTTTCCAACCACTGACGAAGACAATCATGGTGGAAAATATGGCTTTTGTGGCATGAAGTTCCACAGGCATCTTCTCCCACCATGAATTCAAACATACAAATTACACACTGAGGAACTTCTTTCATATCAGAAGGAGATATTTTGATAGTTTCAAGCCTGCCTATAACCTCTCTTGCCTCCATCTTCATTTCCTCACAAACTTCTTGAGGTGGAAAATCATTGTCCGCCATTAAATGAGAATTTATTCTGTCAATAGCTTCTACAGTGGTTTGTAGTCTCCTCCTTATCTCTTCAATTCCTATGCTAATGGCTTCTTCTGTGATTTGTAGTCTCCTCCGTATGTCTTCCAGTCTTCTGTTTACATCCTCTTGCTCTATTCTTATTAGTCCTTGCATTTCAGCTACTCTCCTCTGTGTTATTGCCTCCCATTTTTCTCTACGCAACAAAATTTGCCTTTCTCGCTGGAGTTCTTTTTTTTCGCAATATCTTCCTTCCCTCCGAGACATCTTGGTGGATTTAGATGCAAAATTTCGCTTCATCAATCCAGAAAACTTGTTAATATATTTATATTTGCAGCTCCATTGCTAATATAGACATAAAAAAAGCACGTTTTTTGCTTTATTTAAATGGTTTTAATATTTTTATTACTCTTTAAAAGCCCATGCAAATTCGCCGCGGCGTAAAAGGTTCCTTCTTGTTTCAAACTGTCACTTAGTTCACTCGTTAAGATAAATTTTAATTAATAAAAATAGAATATTATTTTTAATATTAACTATTTTATTTTTAAAACAGATGATATGTAAATATAGTGATATTTAAGATTTTGTAAATCTTCTAGATAAATTAATTATTTTCAAATGTGATGAAAATAAATATATATTAGATAATTATATTATGAATATTAATTATGTCAAGTATTGGATAATATTCTTTTGGCAAATAATATTAATTTTAATATAAATTTAATTAGAAGAATACACAATAATCATTTAGTAGTTTACTTTTTCTTCATAAATTTATCTAGTTTAATTGAAAAGTTAATTTATTTGTTTTTTTGTATTGATAATAGTAGAATGAGTTTGCACAATACAAAAAGAAACAGTACCAAGCGAGAGGCATAGCCTCAATTAGCGAAGTAACAAAATACAATCAACTATACCGATTGATAGTTACAATTGTTTATACAAAAAAGGAAAAGCATAAGATGCTAGTGAAGAATCTAATCATCATCTGTCTATCTGATCATCCGTAGCCGTATATGTCTTTCATCTCGAAAACAAATATGGTGGAATGGCCCATCTTTAGGAACCTTTTCAGCTTTTCCCCCCTAATCAACATATTGGCTCATCTACTACTAATGTTTGCAGCATTTGTAAGATATTGAATTTTGCTAAAACATGATACTTTTATGGAATATCTAACATCCAACTCACTAATTTATTTGTTTGAAGAAATAATATCATATAATAAAAATGTCACCAAATTTTTAAAAGATAGATACTATTGCAATGAGTAAAAATTTATTAGAGTTACATTTTAAATTTTAATTTTAGCTATCTATCATGCACTAGATGAAATAAATCCTAATTATAATTTTTATATTATAATTAAAAATATATATATTATTATTTCATAAATATACATTATACAAATTTTATATTAAATAATTATCCTTAATAAATTTGCTAAAATTATATTATTATTTAGAACGTATTATTATTAAATTATTATTTTCTAATAAAATATATTATATTTAATATTATTACTATAATTAATTATTAGACAAATAGATGACACTTGTTTAATAATATTTTATTAAACTTAGTAACTTTCACACTTTCAAAGTTTATTCTTTCAATGTTGTACAAATATAAGAAATCGCTCTAATTCGCCTCTTCTTTCACTTTCTCATTACATTTCATAATGTTATTATGGGACATCTAAGCATATACTTTTCAAATAGTTGTATTTGTCAACTCCAAACTTATCGAGAGTTTATTCGCACACATTTTAGAGAGAAGGGAGGAACGATGAGAAAAGACACTTGACTAATAATCTAGTATATTAGTTATTGTCTATATAATAACATTAAATAATCTTATTATATTAATTAATTATAATTAAATAGATTTAATATATTAATTATTATTTATTTTTTAAATAATAAAAAATCAAAAGCTATATTATATGAAAAACATTAGAAATAATTTAGAATAATAGAAATATTTTTTAAAAATATTTAAAATAAATAGTAATTTTTTATTATGGTTAAAATAATTTGGATGTAGAGATATGATTTTGGGTAATTTTATTTTATAGTGTGAAATTTAAATATTTTCAAATTAAAAAATAGCATAAAAAGGGTGTTGACCCTTATAAAATCACTGGGAGAACTAGTAAGAGATCATTGGATTGACGAGTCTAGACAGACTTAGATATTAACAATCAATTGCACTTGCAACACAATAACAACTGAGAGGCGACGGACAGATCGAAAAACAAATGACCAATGCAAGGAAAGACAAAAACTGAAAACCCTAGGGGGCATCCCTTTAGCCACATCTGACACCTTCCAAGAGATGACATAAGTCTCTCTGAAGGAGATCTAATAGCTCCTTACTACTGTCTTCATCATTCTCTTGGGGGTTCCTTTGAAGATGACAAAGTGTTGTGGTGGTACAGTACATCACCCTAGTACCAAATTTTACAATCCACTACAGCTCTTTCTCCAAGCAGTCCACCTTCTTGACCAGAGCTTGTACTTGTTTAGATAGCCTTAAAAAACCAAGGCAAATGTTAAAGGTCAATGAAGTATCCCTTCGATCATTTATATTCTGCTCCATCCCTTTGAGGCTATCTAAAACATGTGTGATGTTGTTATCACTACATGAGCCTTGTACCTCATCAGCCCATTTGATCCTTTTTACCATTGGGTCGACAGTCGCACGGATAGTTTGATTGGCTACAAAGTCTTTGATTGACCCCCTCATAGCAATCCTCACACCAAAAGCTTGATCCACTACTAAACCCCATTTAACACCCCCCCTTTGACATATTGCTCTGGCCCCCCCTTTGACATATTGCTCTCCCTAGCGGGCCCTCTTCTCTCTCGTTATTTCTGCCAACCCTCAAAATAACATTAATTTCTAAGTTTGTGATTTACTAGAGCCTTTCCCTTGTTTCCCTTCCCCTCAACCATTGTCATCTTCCCATTTCCTTTGACTAGAATGCTACCAAATCTTCCACTATTGTTGCTATCCATTTTTCTATTGTTTCTTCTGAATCCCCTAACAGACTGCCAAGAATCATTGTGATCATTGTTAAGGTCATGTTTCCCTCCTTTCAAACCATCCAAAAGAAGACAGTGAATTTGAATTTGGGTGACATGGGGGTAATTCAAATTCCTCCCCCTTGCAACCTTCCTGATAGGTACAACATACTTGTCAAAAATGTGATTATTCCTATAAAACACAAATTTGAAATTTTGAGCACCCCATGTTATGTTATCTCTCTTTTTTGATGGTGATTGATGTCCCTAAGATTATTCCTATAAAACACAATTTTGAAACTTTGAGCACCTCGTATTATGTTATCTCTCTTTTTCAAATAGTGTTTGGTGTCCCTAAACTAGTAGGGATGAAAAAAATAGACCATCCTTAGATTCAAATCAATTAGAGTTACTAGTTTCCTTATCCTTATTGATAAGAGATATTATATCACTGGGAACATTCCCCTCCTTCCAACATCTAATACCATTTTAATCCAGGCTAATTGTTGCCATAACATCGACAACTTTGTTACCTTTGCTTATAAGAATGTTGCACCATAAAGTCATCAAATCTGAGCACATGTTTCGTGACATCACCAAGGATTCCCTCAATAGACCATCCAATTTTAATCTTCCCTTTGATGTAATTCGTGATCAATTTGGAATTGCACTCAATTATAAGTGTTTTAATGCCAATAGAGAGGGAAAATCTAATTCCCAAAAGTAGTCTCATTCCTTCTACCTAATTATTGGTAGACCTATCCAGATTAATAGTGATGATGAAAATGGTGATTAATGGTAGACCACCAAATTCATCATACATTGGAATACCAAAATCCCAACAAGATGAATCTGATTAGTACAACCAAGAAAGTAAGGGTGCAAATTCGCGATCCACACAAATGTGGGAGATTTTTGGTGATTCCTTATGATAAAGATGTAAATGATATGTAGATATGATAAATGACTAAGCAATAGGAAGAATGAACTTATCTTGAAATTAGAAGAAGAGGGATGAATTTTCAAATCTGAAAATGACTATCACAAAACTATCGGAAACAAAAATGGTTATAGATCTGGCACTCTGAGACATGTAACTCCCGACTATGAAATTTTTGGATCCAAAGGACTATGTCAAACAAATTTGATATTGTCCAAGAAAGTCGACCTAGTCCCGGAGGCTCAAAAGCTGATGAATTCTATGAAGGATTTGTCATTGGTTATGAGACTCCCAAAATCTAGATCTGAAATATTTGACAATCTGTTCATGCACGCAAGAAGAAGGGGAAGAAGGTTATGGAGAGGGGTGTGGGTTGGTCAAGCCCCTGTATAGGAATCAACCTTGAATCAAGAAATAAATACAATTGGAAGAATGCTTACATGTAGCAGAGATTTAGATCTAAACAATGGAATATATCATACCATGTAGATGCAATTGTCTCTAAATATGTGATCAAGAATGTTGATGCAATAACTTTGACTCAACACAAAAACCAAAAGGAAATCATGTAAGGCAAAACCTCATGTAGTAGATGTTGTAATTCACCTCAATGTTGAATTGAAGAAGAGAGAAGAGGAAGACTTGATGGGTGAATGGGGATCTCCTTCCTTGATGTCAAACTCTTTTCCTTGTCCTTCAATGGGGAAAAGAACTAGATCTATGAAAGGAAATGCCTTGCATACATGAGAACTTGAAATCCTTGATAATGAACGCCTTCAATGGATACTTGCTTGAACTGGAATGCCTTGGATGCACAATAGCTTGCTTAATAATGCTTGCATGAAGATCCCATATGCAAATGAGAGGAAGAGGTATCCTTTTATACACATTTTGGGGCTCAAATTTTGCAAGCCAGCCTCAATTAAGTGCCTAAGAGAAAACACCCCTGCATTGGGCCCGGAACCACTAAAGTGCAAATCCCTAGGACAAGGCCGACTTGGGTCGAACTTGTCCAAGCAAGGTTTGTCTAGGACCTAGGGTTGTGTGCTAAGGAGGTCTAAAAATCTCATTTGGTAGGAAATCAAAGCAAATCTCAAAGCATGTAAAGGACCTAGGTGGAAAATTCATTATGTGAATGGATGGAAAATGAGAAGATATGAATAGAAATTGGAGCCAACCTCGAGTTCAAGAAAAATTGAAGGAGAAGGAGGACCTATATTTGAATTAAGTGTGCATTTAAGTGCAATATGAGGTCCTACCATAAGAAACACACTAAAGTGGGCAAGAAATGGTCCCAAAATGAGCACAAATTAGGTGCTTACTTTTTAGAATGGTACCAGTTGATTCGATGATAGTTCACAAAGATGTTGCCAAAACATCTTCAAAATCCCAAATCTAAACAAAGAACAAGGCTGAAGTAATTATTAATACATATAGGGTTTTGGATGAGAGGATAAATGCATAAATTGAATGTATTTTTTGTAAGCTAAACTAGCACAACATCTTAATGCATGCACTTGTATTTGTATGGATCACTTTTATGAGTTGGTTGGTTCAAAAAATATAACACATTGTAGTTTGCCCTTTTGTATTGATTTGCATTTTTTTTTGTAGTAGATAAAACAATGCCAATAATTGCATGAAATGATGGCTTATCACTCTCAATAATGGTATTAAAAAAAATTACATTGTCGTTTTTGAATGGTAAATAAAAATGATGTCAATGCTAGCTTGAAATCACTATTAAAAGAAAATACTAAGAATGAAAGACATGCCTTCATATTTAATCTACAATTCTCATAGTATAAGGTATGATCATCCATCAAAGAAAAAAGTACAGATTCAAAGCTATCTATATTTCTAAAAATTATCTAAAGAGAGAGATGTCAATTTTGAAATGTCTATTTACTTTTAAAAAATGTGAAATCTAACAAGAAAAGAAAAACTATTTCTAAAGTATACTAACATAGTTGGTAAACCATATTTCAAATTGCTCAATTATCCAATATGCTTTAGTACAACTTTTTATTATTATATTAATTTTTTTTTTTAAAAATTAAAAATTGAAAATCTCCCCTACACCATTCTCCATCTCATTCACCTCCAAAGGGTACTAAATAAACTTATCTTTTAACTATTGAAACAATAACATAACATAATTTTGGTAATAGTTAAAAGAAATTTCTTAATAATTTGTTTAACAATTTTAAAAATAACTTTCTCCATAATTATGGTCACTAGATTTGTATAAATAATGCTTTAATATATCTAATTGTTTTTCCTAATACATTAACTTATATTTATTTCCTATTGCTATCCTTTGCACTTTTATTAAAAAGATATGATCACAAAAGACACAATAAATTGTTGTCATATTTATTTTATTAAAAAAATATAATAAAAAGTATGTCTTATTAAGGGAACATTTAGTTGATAGTGTGATGTTTTTGAAATTTTCTTATAATTTTGGTTCAAATGAGGTTATTTTATGTTGGCAACATTGTAATAAATATATAAGATTTCATTTTTATGTTTTTAACTTTTTTTAAATTGAACAAATTTAATTTGCAAGAAAACCTTATTACCTAATATTATTACATACCATTTTCATAATTTCATATCACTTTCTTGAAAATTAAAATTCTTATGGCTCATCCTTGTACAAAAGAATAAAAAGAATGGCATTTCAAAAATCATAATTCGCCTAGATTCACCTCACCTCAAAAGAAATATAGGATATAGAAATCATCTGCAGTTCGTGCATCCCTTCAGGGCGGAGAGTGGTGGGCCCGACGTTTTTTTCACTTAATTGATTAATAAAAATAAAAGACGAAAGATTTAGACCATCAATTCAATTCCGCGTTTGTGGCTTGTCCTCGGGCAAGTCAATCAGGCAATAGAAAAATTCAGCACCCTCTAATTATACGAATTTAAGAAAAACAAATGGCAATGTGTTTAATCTTCCTCTTTTTTACGCTGCGTAGTCAACATGCTAAATTTAAATGGAATATTTCCTCGCAATCATTGTCTAAGTAAAACATTTTTAATGATGTAATCTGTTTTGCAGCCTGTTATGTGCATTATTAATCTTGGAAAATATTTTTTTAATAGTATTAAACTTGAAAATATTTTTTTTATAATATTAAAATATGTGGTATTTTAGAAATGAATATTTATTTAAAGATTTTAAAATGATAAGATATGAATGCTATTTTTAAAATATTTTAATATAAATTTTTAAAATAGTTTATATTTTTTATGAACTTAAAACTTGTGATAATAGCTAATTTTTTTTATATTAATAATAAGGGGGTCACAAAAAATATAACATGTTATATCTAAATGTACAAAAGGAAGAGGCCACACCTCACACCCAGAGTAGCAAGGAAACTATAAAATACTATAAAATAGATAGTCATATACAAAGGTACAAGAAGGAAAGCCAAAAGACTAATGTAAGGGCA
This sequence comes from Thuja plicata, assembly GCA_018584345.1. Taxonomy (NCBI): domain Eukaryota; kingdom Viridiplantae; phylum Streptophyta; class Pinopsida; order Cupressales; family Cupressaceae; genus Thuja; species Thuja plicata. The sequence goes on from MU226909.1 coordinate 7,987,716, forward strand.
GGTCCCCATGGGGCTGCTAAGCTTATTTTAGCTAGCAGCTGCTGCTCAACATTTTTAGAAGGAATTTGTGGAGCTGGTGGCTCTATGGTAAATGCATTTTGTGATTTGTGGAGCCATGTGTCTTTTTTGTCAATAAGCAGCCGCTGTTTATTTCAGCCCCCCCCTTTTTTTCAATGCTTATTTTTAATTTTTAAGCGGTGGCTGCTCCACTAAAGTAGGGATAGATTCCAAATTATCCTTTTCCTCTTATTTAAAAATGGCATGGGGACTGCCGCTGCTTAATTTTAAGCACAAATTGCACTTAAGCAGCCGCATAGGGACATGGGGTAAGATATCATCATGGGTGTCTACCCAAGCAATCCACCCCATACCTAAGTTTCTTGCAAATCTTAAAAAATTTAACATTTATTATTAATAATTAATATAATATACAGTTTTTTTATTATTTATTATATATTTATATTAGTTTAAAAATATTTTTAAAAAAAGATATTTGTTTAATAAATTTGAAATTTTTTTAATTTTATTTTTGACAATCAATATTTTTCTTAAAACATAAACATCCTACGTGAAATGAAATCAATACATCCTAAGATTTTTTTTCCCACTATGCACCCTAGATGATATCTCCACTTTACTATTAATAATAATGGACTTAACTCCCCCATTCAATACATGTTTAACATCCAGTTTACTATTCCATCGCTGCCCAGGCATAGAACTACAATTTAACTCAAGCAAATGGCAGTTCATTCAGTAAGACAGATTTTTCGATTGCGCAATGTTTTGATATTTTTCTCAATGGAAAAAGACAACCGCCCTCGACTTGCAGAAAACCGATTTCAACCTGCATGTTGAACAGCTCTGCTTTGAGTTGCATTAATACATTCAATGACTTCAACCTATCAATGCATTGATGAAAACTGTTAATTAATCATTTCCACAATGGCTACTTCATTAGCTAGTTATTTCAGCTTTTATGCATCCAAGTATAATCAAACCTCAGAATTGATGCACAAGAACTAGTGGTAAAGTAGACAGCAACAAAGACAATAAATAGTTCACTCCTTATATGCAATTCTATAGAGATGATTAAGTCACAGGTGCTTTACACAGTGGACAACTTTTCTTCCTTTCTAACCATTGACGAAGACAATCATGGTGGAAAATATGTCCTTTGTGGCATGATGTTCGACAGGCATCTTCTCCCACCACAAATTCAATCATACAAATTACACAATGAGGAACTTCTTTCATAAGAGAAGGAGATACTTTGATACTTTCAAGCCTGCCTATCACCTCTCTCGCCTCTGTCTTCATTTCCCCAGACACCACTTCAGGTGGTAAATTATTGTATTCCCTGCTACGAAGGTCTTCTACGAAAAGCTGTAGTCTCGTGTGTATGTATTCTATTCTTGTGTGCATTTCCTCTCGCTCTATTTTGCTTAGGTGTTGCATCTCCTCCATGATTTCTATAACTCAGTTATAGATCTATGAATATAAAAAATAACAGTCAATATTCTGAGTTATTTAACACTAGAAGCAAATTTATAGAAAATCAATAATAAAATTACACAGATATATCTATAAATTCAGAATGGAAAAACTAGTCACACATTTATTCAGTTTCAGGAGTAAGAATTCATACAACAAATTGCAGATTACAAGATTGTCAGAGCAATTACACAGAGATGATTTCAGACTCACAATCCTCTTTCTTTATCCGCTCTTACTGAATCTCCAACTTAAGCTAATAAAATTGTATCCACCCAAGGATATGAAAAAAATACAACCAAAAATATAGCGTTTTGTATCTTGTCTCAAATTTATAATCCTCCCATGAACCAAATTTCCAAACTAAATTTTGTTTTAAAAAAAAAAAACATGCATTAATTAAAAATATAATTAATATACTTTTCCATACTAAAGATTACAAATTCTTCAGTTTTTACTAGTGCATGAAAAGTTAACTGGAATTCCACATGCATAGACACCACACCTAACAGAACTACAAAAACTCAATAGTCTATTCTATGTTATTTTTGCATGTCAATTTGTTTTCCTCACTGGAGTTCTCCTCTTCTTTCACAATAACTTCCTATCCTATATTTAAATTAATGATGTCTAATTAATTAACAAAAGAAAAAATAAAACAAATTCATTTATAACAAGGTTGCAGAGCAACAAAGTTCTTGCCAAGGTTATTTAAGCATTACAAAATAATTTTAAAATGTAAAATAAAAACTACTAATAAAAAAAATTAAAAACTAAGATTCTCTATATAACTACATTAAACTATTAAACTAGTAAATTGTATTCAAAAGCACAAAAAGAATTCCTAGCTGTAATATGGTAGTTTATTGTTTTCAATCATTTTTTTTGTGAAAGTAAATGTATTTACTGTATATTTACTTTCTGTGAAATTAAATGTATTCACTATTAATAAGAGGGACTTACTATAACATTTTAATAATTTTGTACCTCCATTTTTATATTTTTATTGTCTATAAAGTGTGAAAAAGCATGCTTATTATTAAATTTTTATTTATTTTATATTTTATAATGTAAATATTTATTTTCATTAAAAAAATTTAATTATTTATAATGTAAACTATTATATATATA
>MU226909.1:7993028-8020516 GCA_018584345.1 Thuja plicata
ACTCTTTCTGATCATCACCCCATAAAAACCAGTTTTATTATTAACAATTCCCCGGCTCACTGTAGGGCCTCTGATTCTAAATTCATATTAAATACTAGTCTACTGGAAGATGAAGACATCTTAGCTGTTGTTCATATCATCAGTCTGATTAATAAAAATCATCTTCCTTACCTCAATGATATTGAAAAATGGGACTTAAATGTTACTACATGGCATAATTTCCTTAAAACCATTGGCCAGAAAAGAGCCAAAGACTATAGACGCATTGAAAAAACCCTCTCTACTAATCTTCAGATAGCTGAAGCCCACATTCAAGACAACCCCTCTGAATACAATCTTACCACCCAGGTCATTCATGCTAAGGATGCTCTTAGCAGACACCTTCAGGCAAAAGCCCGTGGTGCAAAAATTAGATCTCGAGCCAATTGGCTACAGTTCGGTGACAGGGGGTCAAAATTTTTCTTCAATCTTTTGAAGCATAAATAGACTAATGAATCTATTGATAGAATTGTCATTAATAATCAGGACATCACCAACCCTGATATGATAAAGGAGGCCTTTGCAAAATACTACCAGAATCTCTTTACTTCTGAAGATTCTGTGGAAGCTAATAACATTAGGAACCAATGTCTCTCCTTTATCCCTAAAAAGATCACCGAACATGATGCTGCTCTCCTCTCTGCCGAGATTACCTTGGGAGAAATAGAGAAGGCAATCCTCTCTCTGCAAAACGACAAGGCCCCCGTGCCCGATGGCTTGCCTACGGAATTCTATAAAGCTAACATTGATTGGATCTGTCATGAACTCCTTAAGGTTTACTCTGATGCCTTAGAAAGAGGTTCTTTAGGTAGAAACATCAATAAGGGTATCATCAAACTCATCCCCAAAGAGGGAGATAAAGCTCTTATTAAAAATTGGAGACCGATTACTCTTCTCAATGTGTCTTATAAAATTTTAGCAAAAATACTTGCACTAAGGCTTCAGGATATTCTCCCTAAGATTATTGGTTCAACACAGACCGGATTCATTAAGGGAAGATACATTTTAGAGAATGTGATAACTAGCTGGGAGGCTATGCATTGGGCAAAGCACTCCCAGCAAAACTGTGCCATGTTACTTTTAGACTTCGAGAAAGCATACGATCGAGTGGAATGGAATTTCATCACCATGACTCTCGAAGCTTTTGGTTTTCCCACCAGGTTTTGTAATCTTGTTAAAATGATGTTGAAAGATGTTTTTGCCCAGATAGATATCAACGGAACCTTATCTTATGCTTTCCCCCTTGGGAGATCCATCAGACAGGGCTGCCCACTGGCCCCTGCACTCTTCGTGATTTCCTCTGAGGCTTTCCACTATATACGTAAAGATCAAACTATGTCCCCTACTGTTAGAGGTATCCAGCTCCCTAATAATGAGGAGCTCATCACCAGTCAATTTTCTGATGACACCACTATTTTCTTTGAGGCCCGTGATAGTAATTTTGAAGCTCTCCAATGCAAACTTAAGACATTCTGCATTATATCCGGAGCAAAGATCTCCTATTCGAAATCTGTTTTCCTTGAGTGGGATGAGATTCCTCCTGACTGGAGCAATAGGTTCCAATATCAATGGGGAGGTCCCCATTTGGTTGTTCGGTATCTTGGCATTCCTTTTTCTGTTGACCCTTCTCTTAAGGCCACGTGGAATTGGCTCAAAGACAAAATTAACATCAAGCTCAATAAGTCGCATAACCGATCCCTTTCTCTGGCTGGCAGAGTACAGGTTTGCCAGAAGATTCTCTCATCTTACAATATATACTACTCTTCGGCTTGGATGTTTAACAACTACCAGATCTTAGAGATCCAAAAGGCTATTAGGAATTTCTTATGGTCTTATGGCAGAGGATCAAAAAAACTTCATGCTGTTAAGTGGCAATGGTGTCATACGGACAACCTACTTGGGGGGCTGGGATTGAAAGATCTTAGGACTCAAGGGGTGGCTCTTGCCGCCAAATGGATCTTCCACTCTATGGAGGATGATTCCCCATGGAAAATCCTCATTAGAAACAACATTGAATTGGGTTTCCCTAAGCATGCTAAAACTTGGAAAGGCCTGCCCCTCGATGATCTGATCATGGGGAACTTTCCCATTAAGGTCCATGGCTCTGCTGTCTTTTGCTCCATCTGGAAAGCTTGGGAACAAGTTAGGAAGTTTGTGTATAATAAGGATTTCCATGGTAATCAAACTCTATATGGTGAAAGATCTATATGGTGGAATTTGCAACTCTCTGGAAAGCCCTTAGCCCTCTCTTAAGGCTGCTCTGCTAGACACTGGAATAAGAAAGGGATATCCCAATTGGTTGACTTATTTGAGCATAATCAACTTATACCCTGGAATGATCTTAAAGTCAAATTCAATATTCCTGACTCACAAAAAAAAACCTACAATATGATTGTTAAAGCCACCAAAGACCTCCCTGTGACCTGCGATGTGGATTCCAATAGGGTTCTCCAGTGCAAATGGCCGGATGGTAACATCTTCAGTAAACTTAAGGCTAAAAACATATATAATGTTATTAACCACAACGAATCCATTATTGACCATATTAATACTCTTTGGTATACCTCCCTTGATAGCTGCTCCTGGAAGAAACTCCTTAATCACCTCTGGAAAGGACCCATTGAACCTAAAATCAAATATTTTAGATGGTTGTTGTTGCTGAACAGACTCCCTGTCAGAAATTTGGAAGCTAAAACTGATTACTGCAACATCTGTAAGATGCCTGAAACTAGTAGGCATATTTTTTTCGACTGTACTTTTGCCAGAAGGATTTGGCAAATGTTTGATATATCTTATCCAATTGATTATACTATTATGAATATTGTGACTGGTCATATTTATGGAATTAAAAAGGATACTAATCTTTTTTGGTACATTCTATCTTCTAACATTTTGTGGCAGCTCTGGAAGTGCAGGAATGAGGAAAGGTATCAAGACAACCCCCGGTCCCTTACTGAGTTTTACTGTAAACTCACATATTTCAAAATCCTTTTGCAGGTCCATATCATGATGCTGATTGATAAGGACAAGCTTAGGAGGTTCCTGAAGACCGGTCATGCCACCTTTGTCTATGAGATGCAGCATGGCTACGAGTGGAGGAGGAACATGGATGACATTAAAGCTTTTGAGAAGACCCTAAACAAAATGAACCAAGAAATCATAAAGAACAAAAACACCAAAAAAGAGGTGCTCGCTATGCTGAGGCAGATCCAGGAAAGAAAGAAAGTGGTTTGGTTTGAAGGGGAAAAGGGGTGGACGACCTGGGTTGATGTCATTGATGGCATCCTCCTATAATCTGTTTTGCTTTTGATATTGTTACCTTTTTTTGTCATGTATATTCTGGATACTCTCTGTTGATCTCTTCCCAGGAGGCCCTGCCTCGTACTCTTTTTTTGCTGCCTCTATGAGGCCCGGTTTCATATTCGTATAATTGTAATTTTTGAAACCCTTATTATTAATACAAAAAAAAAAAGTTTCTTTTTAATTTTTTATCTATAATATATTTAATTTTATTAAATAATTATTAATTAAAATATATATAATATTTATAATAAAATTAAAATTAAATTTATATATATAATTATAACTAATTACGGCAAGTGCAAGCCACTACGTGGCACTTATTATTATTATTATTATTAAATCTTGCATTAACTATAAAATCTTCATATCTTCATTACTTTCGAGATATCTTCATTATTTTTGGAATATTTCAGGGATGGTAGCGTTCCTCCTGAGTCCTCCATCATTTGTTGAGTTAAAAGAATTTTTTTTGAAATTTTTGAAAAATGACATCTAAAATATAAACGATAATTGTATTGTCAATTATATACTATATAAAAGGCTTTACTCAACAAGAAGTCTCTAGAGAAGGTGTAGGTGGGTTAACAAAATTAATGACTCAGCAAATCTTTATCTTAACCATGTTAATGTCTTAGAAGAAGATCAAAGGTCGTTCATATGTGATCTTGACCTGATTGCGGGCATGTTGGGTTACTGTCGCGTCCCCAAGTCAGGCGTGATTACCCATTGAGTTTAAGCATATCACTAAGCGGAGGGAGGAAAAGAAACTTACTAGGATTACCTTAGTAATGGTCCGAAATTAGAAGTAAAATTAATATAAAAAATATGTCTAAAGGTATATAATCAGCTTTATTATTAATATGACATTTAAGTTATATTATATTGTTAAAAAATTCTTACAAATTTTAATTGTACTTCATTTTTTTACCAAATGTATTATTTAGAATAATAATATATTTATTCTGTTGTAATTTATCGAAGATATGTATGTTTCATGTATTTATGATCTACACTTTTAATACAAATAGATTGTTAAGAGCAATTTAAGATATCTATTTTCTTAATATAATGAAGAAGAAAAACTAATGAAAGTTGTTTGAACTAATAAAAATTCAAACTTAATTAAATTGGACAATATGTTCAACCTTTATTATAAAGTTTAAATAAGCGATCTAATTGTAAAGCTTTAAAGCATATTGATTATAAAGATGAACAAAGTAATATAATGATCTATATTATTTTATTTACATTTAAGAATTTATTACAAATATTATAGTAGATTGTTCTGATTAACTAACTAGCAAAAATAGTCTAAAGACCAGGAACAACAAAAAACTAAAAACTCAAGACTAGATCACCAGACTAACAATCTACACGAAGAACAAGGACACCAAAAAACAAGACCGGCCAGCACAACTACTTGGCTAGAGTGGGGATCCCTTTCCAATCCTTATTGATCTCCTTCAACTTGTCAAGGAAGGAGTCATGTTTTAGAGGCCTAGTAGAGATAGCTTCCCCATAAACCATCCCACCCAAGGGCACCATCTGCAAACTGTCATCTTTCTTCTCACGCTTTGCCTTCCTTTCCTCCAACTCAGCGTGAATAGAATTGATAGACTGAGAATATCCTTTCTATAAGAGGAAAAGTCCTCAAACTAGTTGTACAGATGGGTCTGGTTAGCCTTCATGTTGGCCATACCATTAATCATTTCTATTTTCTCATCCTCAAAGGGAATTTGGTTCTTCAACTGGATAATTTGATCCTCAATAATCTCCCAATTGTTAAGTTTTTTACCCAATTCATTAGCAACATACCACAATTTATCATACCCTTTACCCTCAGACCAGCCCACCATCTTCTTTTCCGCTTCAACCACGACCTCTAACCTGTTAATTTTCCTCTTAGCAATTTGCAGCTAGAGGATGAGCCATTTATTTACATACAACATTATGTCTATTGTAACAAACATATAGCTCATCCACTTTCCTACCTAGGATCTCCAAATTATAAGAACCTGCAAGGGATTTGGCTAACATGGAGGGAGAGGAACTTTTGGGAATATTCAGATCACTAGGGTAACTAAGATGAATTTTGGGGGAGGGGGGAACCCATTCAAGGAAGGGGAACTAGTTGTGGAGTTATCTAGAGTCAAAGTCAAGTTCGTAGACCAGGTGGAGGAAGAGTCATCAGAAAGCTAAACAGTATCGCCTTAGGCTGCTTCAAACCCAAAGCTTTGTACTTAGCTTTTCTAAGAGGATTAACAAAGGTGGTCCTAGGGGAAAGGATAGTAGAAGAGGGTTTGGCTGAAGGACGAATAGGGATATCACAAGGGTTATTAAGCTCATTGGAAATGGAAGGAGAAGGGATCGCTTGCAGCATGAGACTGAGATGAAAATTATATAGACATAGGATAAGGCCCTGGTGAAGGGGAATCCTATCTTTACCTTTAGCTTTAGAGACAAACTTAGTTAAAGAAGAAAAAATCTAGAAAGAGAAATTGAACTTAACACCTCTATGAAAATGATTCATCATAGGAAACAAATGTGAATGCAAACACTTGAATCTACATTCAAAGGTGATAAACTTGATGAGAATCATCGTAATGACTTTCCATTCACTAGGCAACTCATCTTTGTTGAAGTCATTTCACAATCTTGATACTTTTTCACCGGGGTCGAGGAACGTCCTGAAATGCTCCTTGAAGTTGGCCTTTGAATTTTGAGTCATTTATTTTCCTTCCATGATGAGACATGTCACAACCAAAAATTACAATTGTCTTCGTTGAAATCATGAATGAAACATTCCCAATGCAGACCTTGTCATCGACCCATGACTCAGAAAACTTCTCCAATAACTGTCAACATGGCCCTCTTGGATAATTCCCCACAACTTCAAATTATTCTTATAATCCTCACAAGTATTTGACTCTATCCTGTTTAAATATCCTCCCAAAATGTAGACCAAACAATCTCCCCCAAATGGAGACCCAACAACAAATAACAACCAGAGCCACAACCAAATGCTCAAACTGTTAGCCAAGCTCATGATCTCTGAAAACAAATTGACAATTAAAATCTAGAACTAGAGAAAAAGTGAAAAACCCAAATCTCAAGCTCCAAGAGAAGATATGATCCTTGTTTTTCATCATTAAGTTAAATTCTAGTCTCAGTATTGCCGAGCTTGGCAATATCCTTCAAGGTTTCCACATGAACCCCTTCGAGAAGCAAATCTGTGTCATTCCAAAAAATGACGGACTTTGTGTAGAGACCCTTTGTTGTGAGCTTATCAACAACTCCATTCCCCTCATGAATGTTGTGAATGATGTGAAAATCATCCAACATGGCAAGTAGATTGCATATATTTTGAATGACATCCATCATCTCCCATCCAGGCTTCCATTTCCTTGTCAGAGTCATGATAACATATTATAGTAGATTGTTACGATCACGAATACTATTTAATAAAAAAGGGAAGACTAATAGTAATAATAGTTAAAATTTAATATTATTAATAATAATTAATTAAGAGAGATATTGAAATGACCAAACAAGTAGGGTTGACCATCAAACTTCAGGCTTGTTTGAAACTAAAAATTGGTGATTTTATTTAGAAGGGAAATAAAAACACGCCAACACGCTCATATCTCCAGGTCACTATTAATAATGGACTTAAAATGAACCATTCAACATACGTTTAACATTTAGTTTCCCATTCGATCACTGCCAACACATAGAACTACAGTTTAACTCAACAAATGTCAATTTAACATTTTTTTGTTTTATTATTGTTTCTGCTTTCATCAAATTTTTAAATGGAAAATGACTGCTGCCATCAATTTGTAGAAAAAAAATGATTTCATCTTGCATATTGAACGGGCCTGGTGGGAGTTGGATTAATAGATTAAATGATTTCAACCTATAAATACATTGATAAAAAATGTTAATTAATAATAGAGATTGGGTATTTGATGAGTATGACTGGAAGCCAATTTTATAAACACGTTTTCAAAGAAATTATATGATTTTAGGTGCAAAATCTCTTCTTTTTTTCCCTTTACGCATGCAAATCTCAAATTTTTCATTTCATTTGGAGTCCTAAATTTAGTTTTTGCTATTTCTCTTTCGGTGCCAAATTTAGTGTTAAATTTTGTTTTTTTGTTTTTAAATTAATGATTGATCATTATATATTTTATAATTAAGTTTAAAAGAAAATAACGTAATTATCAAATTATTTTATTGAATTCTAATTATTTTTTTAATTCTATTTTCTCTAAGTTGACTTACTTAACAACTCCTCATCCTAACTACAGTAAATATTTTCATTAGCTACATATTTTAGTTTTTATGTATGCAGAAGGGGATTTGAATGAGAGTGACAATGGTGATGTGAGTAGCTTGGATGATGATGGGGGAGTGTTTTCTATCGCCTGATCCTTTGTAGTAAAAGGTTTTCACTGTGCTCTTTTGTGGGGTGGTTTGGACTTTTTATGGGCAAGACTCACTAAGGAGGCATTGTCTTGTCTGACTACTATTGTGAATGTCTTTTTCTCTATTTTGATCATTTGCCTCTACCTCTACCAGTTTTGTTTTATTTTATGGCATAAACAGTGGTTAGTGATGGGTTTCATTGCAGTGATTATTTGGTGGCAAATATTTATCTCTATGTTTCCTTTTCTGTAGCGATGACCTTGGAGCCTCTTCCAGGTTTGGCCACTTTGATTGTCTTGCCTATTGGGCTAGGGTTTATTTTCCCTGTGTTTGGATTATTCTATGAGTTTTCTCTACTTTCTTTTGATGGTGACTACCTTGATGAAGATTAGTTGGTTCACTGGATTGTGTTGGGCCTGGGTGTTTTTTGTAGTTAGAGTTTAGTGTGGGGGTTTGTCCCCTTCCCCATGTCCTTCCCTAGACCCATGTTGAAAAAAATTTCACTCTTGGAGGGGTCTAGTTTTTGAATAGGGTCTATAGTATTACTTTTTTTTTTTTTTTGTTAATATTGTCCCTAGTGATCATTCTTGGGGAGTGTCTCTTCCCTCGGGGGTACCTCATAGTTGAATGTTGTTTATGTGAAGTTGAATGCAAAGTGGGGCTTTCTTTGCGCTATATTCTCCATTTAAAAGATGAATGCTCAGTCTTGGCCTGTGGTTGTTTCTAGTATTTCTTTGGTTTCATCTTGGGTGGTTATTATGAGATCATTGGTGATTCATTCTCGTTCAAGGTGTGGTGGTGTTGGGTCAGTTAGGTTTTGACCCTAGTTATTTAGATATGCATTGTCCTTAGAGTTGTTGGTGTCATGGAGTTGATGTCCTTCTTCATGGGTTTGCGTTTGGTTTGGATGAGATTCTTTCTCTTCATATTTTTGGTCCTTCATGTCCTTTTTGATTGGTGGTTTTGGACTGCTCTAGTGGTTTGGAAGGATTGGAGTATTGTGGCAGGGACATTATTGGAAAGGAGATTATTGTTATTTGGGTAGAGCTCTCATGTGTTGTGGTGGTGGGTTGTCTACAAACTCTATGCACAAACTCTTCTCACATTTGTAGATGCTCGAGCGCTAGTTCAAATCTTTGGTGGCTACAAGATGGTTTTGTACCTATTTTGAATAGTGGTTGTGAAGCTTGGTGGTTGTGTAATGGTTGTGCCCCTATTTTGTATAGTGGTGAGGGTAAGGGTGATTTCAAAGTTTTAGGGGATCCTGCTAATGTCCTAGCTAGTTTCACTATACTTCACTTCGGCATGGTGTCTATGGATGTTGAGTGGGGGCTTTGGTTTTCCCTTTCCCTATTGGATGTGGTTTTGTTAGTACTTATGTAGTAGGGTTCTACTTGTTTGGAGAATCATTTATTTTTTAGGTTATTTAATCAGTTACATGGAAAAGGATTGGGTTGGGGTTTCCTACCTCCCCATGGCCCTCAGGTGTTGTGTTTCTTGGTGAAACCACCTCATGTGGGTATCTTGATGTGTTAGAGGATAGGTGCTTCAGAGGGTTTCCCACAAGTTCAATGCCTTATGAGAGGGTTTCTCCCTATTGTGAACCTAAAGATGGTCCATACCCTGGTTTCTTGGGTGGAGTTCCTTTGCCTTGTGTAGTTTTGTTGTGATAGAGGTTGTTGTTACCATCAATTTTCCTTTTTTGGACTGTCTAGTCTTGCTAGTATGAATCGTGGTTTTGTTTCTTTTGGTGACCAGGCAACTGCTAGCAGTTTTGAAGGGATCATGTTGGTTGCTTGTTTTTGGTTGAAGTTTGTAGCTAAATTTTGGGACATGTTGATCTTGGTTAAGGTGGGATGTTTTCTATTGGCCTTGGTGATAACTTGGTGCACTCATTTTTCTTCTTCTTCTTTCGTGGTTCCTATGGAGGTGGAAGAGTCTCCTATGAAGGTGGGGACTTATTTCATGAAGGAGGAGGTTGGATTTATTGAGAAATAATCTCATTTTTATGGATGCCTAAATGAGGGATGGATTCCTAGTCCATTAATCTCTTCCTTCTCTTCTCATTTTAGGTGGCCTCCTTAGCTACTATTGTGGAAAAGAGTATTGTAGATGGGGTTGGTTCTTCGGTTGGAAGGGTGTTTTCCTCTTCATCTTCGATACCATGTTGGTATTCTTTGTGAAGGCTTGGGTAGCCTTTCAAAATATCAATGTTATTTTTTCCCACCTATCTAGGTGTTGTTTGTTTACTATTAATGCCCTATCTACTTTAAGTGGCCAATTATGGCCCTTTGTCCTTTGACAGGCATTTTTAAGAAAGGTTGAAAAATCTACTAACTAGGTGCCCCTTGTGGCCTTGACTTGTAACAAACAACCCCTCTTCTTATGTGTTGTTGATCTCTTCCCATTCCTATGACAATTTTTTCTTGTTGTTGGTGTGGTGTGACTATATGCCCTTGGGTTGTAGGATTGTAAGGGGTCAATGCCCTTGTTTTGGCTACTTATTGATATCAAAAACATCAACAAAAAAGAGATTTAGGAAGGAAAAATACTACTGTATTTATTGGAAAATAAATGAATCCATTAAAATACTATAAATGCTTCTAATGAGCTACTATCTATCTTCTTTTTGTTGTATGCATAAATCCAAGAAGGAATTGAGAATAGAAGACTGCAAAAGAAGTTTTATAAAAAAGAAGCCTGAACTTGAACTGAAAGAAGTAAATGGAGCTTGAACTGAAAGAAGCTCCTACAAATGTGCTTCAACTGGTTGATAGTTCTCTTGAATGCTACTCCAAATAGAATGGAATATCTTTTTGGATCGTACAAAGGAGAAAATCATGCATAAATGAGGTTAAAATAGAATAAATCTTGTTATTTTCTTTCCCTAAAAACCTCCTTGTGTCATGGCCAATCCATGTGGAGTCTCAAACAAGACATGAATTAATGTTATCTCCTCAAAAAATCCTCATTTCTAGGCTATTAATAGATGTTTCAACTGCAAGCATGATCTCCTTTATTGATTGTATTGAATGGCCAACCTCCTGATTGATTACATGACTTTTTCAACTCAACACTTGATACAAGAAACTTTTAATTGATATTTAGAATCTACTTAAGCCTTCTTGAGTTTCATGATTCTAGTCGGGCTTGACTGAACTTGAAATCCAGCACCTTGCCTTATCCTTATTTTGTATTCATAATTGTAATAACATGCTTGGGCACTTTGATTCTTTGCCCGTGTTCTCCAATAACCACTCTAAAAATCTTTGTCCATTTTTATTACATACTCTTCATTGTGGTTGGATATATGAAATTACTATCTTATTCATCCATATAAAGTTCCTTGTTAGTATCAATCCATGACTCTCTATTGCTACTTCATGTATTTATTATTTTTATCCTTCTACTCTTTTAATCAATGATTTAACAGTGAAACTATTTCTTATATTCATTTTTAATATCACTTTCATAACCTTGTACAACCTTGTACTAGATCATTTCCCTTGATACATTATCCTATAGGTGCCCTTCATCTTTAATCTTATATTGTGTTGTCTTAGCTTGTTCTAGCATTTTCTTATAGCATGAAATTTCATCTATTATCATTAGCTATGTTGTGCATCATCATTGTCTTAACATATACATGATTGATCAATATCCTTAACAACATAGGTATCATTGTTCTTTCACTCTATTCTGATTGTTACTACTACAACTGTCAAAAAATCACATATCTCAACACCTACAACATTGTTGAGATCAGTGTTTTTGATTAAGGAAAAAATGGTTTTGAAGGGGTCGTAAAACCCTCTACAATCATATGTTGAGGAGGTTCTAGAACTTGACTAAGAAGAAAGGCTACAAAACAAAAGGCATCGCAAGAACATTAGCCCAAAGCCAGCCAGCAGACAACAACTAAAAAACACAGATCAATCAAAGCACCAACTGCCCAACAAAACAAAAAATAGAAGGCCAAAGCCTTACATCAAAGAGAAAATCTCCTAAGAAAGGAAATTTATATGGTTTTGAAGGCTACCTAAACCTTGACATTGGGTTTTATCATGGCTCCCAAAACCATGATCAGAAAACACCTCATATGATTGATCATAAAAAATCTAACAAAAGCTATGGGGTTATGAAAGGCTCCCCAAAACATCATGGGATAAAACTTGGCTCCCACAAATATCTTGGGTTTTGGAATGACTCCCAAAACCATAACAAAGAGTTGAGGGACTCCCCAAGCCTTCTCTAACATCTTGAAAAGAAGATAGTGAGAGAAACCAGCTAGAAGAAAGATTTTTAACATGGAACCCTAAAACCATCCATTTATAAGCAGCAAAGATTTCACAAAAGGAAAAAACCCTTTCCCCAATATAACTCCCCCACCTCAATAGAAGGGGATCCCACCTCAATAAGAAAGTAAGAAGAATGAGTAATCCTTCCTAAAACCTGGTTTTGAAACCACCCCACCTCCCAACAACAAGTAATAGATAAAATCCACTCTATGCCACAGTCAACCTCACCCACCATACACATCACCACCTCCGTAGATGACAAAATAACCTCAATAGGAACAACTTGAGCAAGGAGGAAAACAAAAAAAAGAGACTAACCGTCCACTAGGTTGCAGAAAGGTACCTCAACAAAATAAGGAGAGGCTTCACCTCCATAGAAATATCTAAGGGAAGAGATGAAAGAGAGCCCATAAGAGTCCACCGAAGCAATGATAAAAAGAAGCACTAGACTCCACCTAGGGTCTAAATAGCCCCAAAACTAGAAGGCCTCCTTAACAAAAAACAACAAAAGGCCAAAATGGGCCCTTGAAATTTATCAACATCCACCTGGCCACAATTGAAAAAACATAACATCCAAAGAAAGGATAAATCTCTCGTCTGACACAAGACCCAGCCTAAGCTCGTAGACTCTATAAAACAATGTAGCCTACAAATGAAAGAGAAGGCATAAGAATTGAGATCCATCATCAAACATTGTAGGACCAAAGCCACTAGAGAAATAAGATCCACTCCATGCAGAGAAACCATTTAGAAGTAGAGACAAGGCACAAACAAAGGGAGTGGGCCTCTCCAAGAGGAATGAAGTAGAAGATGCTCTAATAGAAGCCAACCTGGTGGCACCAACCGTAAAGATGAATCAAAATAGCTCCATGGATCACCATTAAGCACCCAAAAACTAGCAACACTCCCCAAGAGAGAAACCCCATCCCTGGAAGTGTCAAGCCTTAGAACAATTGGGTCTTCAATACTAGGGGAACCAACCATAGACATGAAGAAAAACCCCCAAGTCTTAGTAAAGAACTTCCAAGGACAACAACATGTGACATCTGGGAAAAGAAGACTCTTCAAGGATACCAAATAGAAATATTGAGCATGATCCCTCGAAGTGATGACAATCACAAAAAAAGATTCAAAAGAATATTGGTGCTCACTAAAAGTCCCACTAAGAAAAGCTACAAACACTCCAGAAAAGTCCCAATCCCAAGAAAAATAAAAAAACTTGTTAGGCAAAGGCAGGGTAGAACATAACCAAACCCAAAATCAAGTCCTCCTAGAGAACAACTACCAAAGGATGAACCCCAAAATCAAGTAGTCGATAACCACAATAGATTAGAACCCATCATAGATCGGACACTAAAAATAGGGGAACCGACAACACTGACCTCCATCTAAATCGATCAGGACCAATATCCAATAGGGAGCCTAGGAATGCACAAAGGGACTTAACCCAGCACCAAAATATACTCCACAAACCATTTTTAATGTAGCTCACAAGCCACAAAGGAGATGGGAACTAGCACCAAGCAACCAAAGTCTCCTTCCTACACTATCGCCCATCAAACTCTCAGAAAGCTACTCTGCCCAAAACCTTTAGTAACATTAGGAGGTTCTTCCACTTTTGTGTTAGAATCATCTCCATCCGTTGTCATAGAGAATCCCCTACAACATGCATCAGATCAATGTTACTAAGTTATAGTATGTAAAAATGTTATGAAGTATTAAGCAATAAACAACTAAAACTTACTCCTACATTGCTACATATTCCTCAAAAGATATGGAAATAAGTATGCAAATGAGATGAAATACAATAAGAAACAAACTTAATCTATTGAAAACAAAAGCATGTGAACCCCCCAAAATAAAAAAATGTTGATTATGTTGTTGATGGAGAAATTTGGTTACTCAAAACCAGAAACATAACATTGCACAAGAAGATGATATAAAAATGAGGAGAAGACTTCTATTTTTTATATTTTTTAAGAGGCAAAAAAGGCTAGGTAGGGTTTTGGCCTGGGTGAAGGAGTAAGAGGAAAAAAGGATGAGTGACTAGGATTAAGAGGTGGAAGGGAGTTGTTGACTTTTTAGGTGGGAAAGATCAAATGAAGAGATGAATGACAAATGACATGTGGAGAAAGGTTTAGGAGTTGACCCATGTGATTGCATATGATTGGATAAAATGAAAAGAAGAGGATTAATGAATTTAGAAAATAAATAAAAGTTCTTATTTAATAAATAGAGGAAATATGCTTAGAGAAAAGGCTTAAATAAGAATTTATTTAATTTTAGAAAGAAAAGGATAATAAATTATTCAATAAATAGGAATATTTATTTAAATAATAGATGAAAAGAATTATGAATTAATTAAATAAATAATTAAATCAATAGACGAATTATGACATAGTTAGGTGTCTACATTTTCCCCTCTTTGATGTAGCATTACGAAGTGATGTTATATCAAAGAAGAATAAAACATAGTGGATAAACTGGGTAAGACCAGAAGCATGATGCCCCGGTCATGGAAGGATGAGGAAGGATGATGAGGAGGGATTAGTATGCCCCCTCGAGAGGACATGTGGGTTCGAAGAACACAAGTGTGCTCTTGAAATGGATAGGAGTATGGAAGGAAAGGGAAAAGGATAGGGATGATGAAGGAATAATATAAGAAAGTATGTTGCAATGATGTGAGCAACCTAGGTTTATATTGTACTTGATGTTATGCACCAAGGTATGAGGAACCAAGATGACAAGGTGTCAAGTATGTGATAAAAAAGGTCAAAGACAATCATATGTTGTATGACACCATGATATGGAAGACCATGATGCCTTGTGACAATAGGATGCAAGGACCACTTAAGACCCACTGGGACACATTAGGACCCATTACGACACATTAAGATCCATTAGAACACATTAGGTCTAGTGGGTCTTAATGTGTCATAATGGGTCCTAATGTGTCCCAATGGGTCTTAAGTGGTCCTAGGACCCCTTAAGACTCATTTGGACACATTAGGACCCCTAAGGATACTTATTACAGATTAGGACCTCTTAGGGAACATTATGTCTCATAAGGGTCCTAACGTGTTTTAATGGATCTTAATGGGACCTAATGTATTCTAATGGGTCTGAATGTGTCATAATGGGTCCTACTGTGTCCAAATGAGTCTTAAGGGGTCCTAGGACCACTTAAGACCCATTGGGACACATTAGGACCCATTATGATACATTAAGATCCGTTAGAACACTTTAGGACCCTTAAGACCCATTGGGACACATTAGGACCCATTACGACACATTAAGACCCGTTATAACACTTTAGGAACCTAAGGGGTCCTAGGATGACTTAGGACCCATTATGACCCCTTACCATATGTTAATACATTCTAAGGGGTCTTAATGTGTTCTATGGGGTCTTAATAGGTTCCTAGGAAACATTATTGAGTCCTAAGGAATCATAAATAGTCCTAAGGGGTCCTAATGCATTTTAAGAGGTTATAAGGGTCCTAAATGGTCCTATTATCCATTAGGACCCCTTATGATACATGGTGGGTCCTAAGGGGTCTTAATGTGTACTAATTAGTCCTAAGGGGTCATGGGACTGGTCAATGAGTCATAGGACCCCTTATGACACCTTGCGATACATTATGGGTACTAAGTGGTCCTAATTCATGTATTAAGGGACACCAAGGGACTTGGGGTCCTAATGCATATTAAGGGGTAGTAATGTGCTAAGATGTCATTAATGGACCTAGGATATATAATGGGTGCTAAGCTAGGGTCGTAGAATACATTATGGGCCATAAAGAGGTAGTAAGGGGTGAGTACGTTAATGAGCTCTAAAGGGTCATGTATTTGTTGAATAAGGAGTACTAACATGGGTCCTAAGATTGTCAAATACATAATAGGTCCTAACGAATGATAATTATGAATTGTACGGTCATAAATGGTCTTAGGAAACATACCTAATTTGGCTTCTGTTATAAATGTTATATATTTATTTTGTGTACAACGGACGTATATAAGAATTTAATTCAAGGTGTTAAGATTCTATACTACTTTTAGTGTAACTTAGAGGTTTACAATTTCTATATTCAAAATTATTATTTTTTGTTTAGGGTTTCAATTGTGAGTTATTTATTTAGGGTTATGATTCCAAGTTTTTGGTTTAAGGTTTGTATTTTAGGATGTTAATTTTTACAAATTGTTTCGTGTGTACATACATGCAATATTTACATTTTTAGTAAAAATTACATCTATATACATGAAAAACTATTTTTTTAGCATTTCTATAGTAAAACTATATGAAAAAAAAAAAAACATTAAAAAACAATTTTTTTACATTTCTACAATAAAAATATAAATAAAAACTATTTATACATGAAAAAAAATATTTTTTTAACATTTCTATAGTAAAACTAAAAAAATTTAACATGCAGATTCATTTTTCATAATAAAAATAAACAAATAGTAATATAAATTGATAAAAAAATAGTAAAAACAATAGTTAAAATTAAAAAAACCCAAAAAATGGCCCACTTGGAGGGGTTTTTGGCCTGAGAGGAAATGGGGTGAAGCTCTTGAACCGGGGGGACGTTTATGAAAAATGAGTCCACCCCATTTTTTCTTTAAAAAAAAGGTTTGCGTAATAGGGTCCCACTAAGAAACAGGGCCCCGTTCCATATGCCACCCCATTTTGAAATGAGGTGACGTTTGTAGCAGGGTCACATTTCAAAGTGGGGCCCTATTATTTACAAATATGGTTTGGGGTCCCATGCCTCACGGGGTCCCGATTTGAATTTTGGCNCCGAAGTGTAATGTGACCCCATTTTTTACAAGCGAGACCCCATTTTGTAAAAGTCTTTTTCCCGAAATTGACTAAGTGTAAAAGTTCCACACAAAGTAGACTCATCTTCTTGCTTTCAACCTTATGTAGGATTATGGATGATGGATGGATAATGAGTAAAGGATATTGTAGGTGCATATGGATAGATGGAATGAATATGATAGTCAAGATCAAAGATTGGAAAAGGAGGATGTATGTGGATAAGATAACGGGTGGTGGATAGGGGATGTGGAGGATGTGCATGGTAGATCAATATGGATGGATATTTCCCCCAAGTGTAGAGTGAAAGGGGACGAGGATAAGAAAATAGATATATGAGTGGATTTGGAAGACAATCGCTACAGGATAAGGAAGATGGTGGATGGACTCAAGCATCTAGTTCCATGAGTGAGATCCCTTGATATTATTCTATAATAGACCAAGGAATTTTAGATATATATACTCATAGATGTTGGTAGGGTGGTGGAAAGGGAGATTAGATGGATGGGGGATATGAAGGGGGGATAATGATTTATGCATATGATGAGATTAATGAGATGGAAGGATGGGGAGGGATTGGTGGATAATGGATGGGGGGTTGAAAGACTTGTGAATAAGTGGATGGAGGAGTTGAAAATATCATCATTGACACACACCTTGAAGGGTGGTGGAGTATTGGTGGAGGAGATTGTGAAGGAGATGGAAGAGAAGATGTGGATTTTGGGATGTAAGGACCCAAAATAGAGGGGGGAGATCATGGACTTAGGATAATGGATTTGGATGCTTAAGGACCCAAAATATATGTGTAAGATTGAGGATTGGAAGACTTATGAGTGGAGGAAGCTTTTGGATTAACAAGGTTGGATGCCAAGTTAGGTTTGTCTTTGATATGCACTATTTCAATGAGTAGCCTTGGTGTCCACATGAATTTTGAATTTTTTCTTTTTGGACCTTTGTGGCCTTTTAAATTTTTCTTTCTTTTGGATCATATTTTTTCTTTTCTTGAACATGTCTTTTAGATGGGACATGTTGATCCTTGAATTTTTGTGGATTTTGGACATTATGCATTTTAGCGTTGGCATCCAATTTTCTTCCATTAGCTATGGTGTGGGTGCATGAGGATGAATGGTGTGGATATTTTATGGATGGGATGATGGAGGGTGAATGTTGGAAATAAATCAAGGATTTGTGCATTTGTTAATATTTATTAGGGATTTGAGGTGATGGAGTGGTGAACTTGGATATGGTGGATGGAGGTATGTAAGGACTCAAAATGGATGGAGGGGGTGAAAGGTTTGACTTTGGGACATAAGGACCCAAAATGGATGTGGATGAGTAAGGGATGGAGTTTTGGACATAAAGGCCCAAAATAGATTTAGAGGATGTGGGATGAGAACTTTTGAGTTTAGATGGAGGGATTTTGAACTTAGAAGGGGTAGAAGGTATACCAACATCTTGATCATGAACTTGGTAGCCAAGGCCATATGAAACCTAGATTTTTTTATTTGGATAGGTTCCAACATTCCTTGTCAATGGAGGCCTAACCCTTTGCCTTGATATTTCATCTTTTCACAAATTCTATTTCGAATGGGATGCTTTTTATTTTGAAAAAAATGATGCGAGTCCAGGTGAACAGGGAGAGGAGGTGGAAGGAACAATAAGTTTTTGGAGGAACAATATATGTATGGTGTTCATGGATGGATTGGATAGGTGTGATGAGAGATTGTGGAGGATTAGGAGGGATAATACGATCTTGAGATGGATTAGGAATAGGATCTTGACATGTGCTACAAACAAAATTTACATACCCTATCTAAACTTTACAAAAATAAAGTAATGGGACCCTCACCTTATATCGTAGGACTCAGTGTGTCTACAACCTCTACATTTTCCTTTCCTTATTCATGAACATCCTTTTTGACAACACTTTTCTTGATTTGGAATTTTGGGGCTCTTCTTCCACATCTTGGCGAGATGTGTTTAGAATTGGAAGTGTTTTTTCTTTTACCTTAATCTTATCATCTAGAGCACAAATCACATCGTTCAGTTCTTCGCTGGGCTCCTCCGCTTTATTCATCATAACCTCTATAATTTCAACATAAGTCATCTTCCTCCCAAAATTCATCTTCTCTTGCACAACTGCAAACAAAGGATGATACTCAACCTGTTAATAATTGAAGGTGAGAGTGATGTAGAGGGAAGGTGGATATTGGGCTATTGATACCATATTTCACAACAATAATGGGATCATTCCTTCCTCAAACTCCAAGGCAATCATATTTGGTAAGATTTACTCACAAAAGTGGGTCTTTAGGAATTTTATGACTGCAAAGGAACGTGGATTCACTTTAGTTTGGGTCCCTAAAATAACTATAACCTCACCCTTCACAAACTCAAGACTTAACCAAGAGGGACCAATGCTCCTACAAGGCCATAGACTCCTATATTGTTTCAAGGCTTCACAAATTTAATTCTCACATGTGAGACATTGTAGATCAAATGGAGATAGCATATTCAGACCCACAATGACCCTCAAGAGTTCTAGTTTCCCAAACTACTTGGCACTTCACACAAACATGCCTAATTCCTTGTAGTACTCCTAATTGAAAAATCTGGGCACAAATTTAAAGATAAACTAGTTATCCACAAGGTGAGCACATATTTAGTGTTGGAAATATATTGACGCTAGGTGACTGAGAGGGGGGGTGAATGAGGAATTAATAAAAGTTATTCTCTTTTATCCTTTATTAGATTATCTAATCTAATTGCATGCACGAAATAGAAAAGAAATAAACATCCACAAAACTTGACACAATATTTTGTTGCCCAGAAACCTTCCAAATAGAAAGTAAAACTAGGGTGGGGATGGTACCCACAAGATTTAGTACTGCAGTATAAATTTAGCTTGTTAAAGATTACAATTGACCACTTCTGATGGTCTACCCTGTTAGGATCAATAAGGACTGTTAGGTCCACCTTGTGAAAGGATTTTCACAATACAATTAAGTATGCAACTTTGTTAGAAGATTTAAAAAGGACTGTTAAGTCCACCTAGTTAAAGGATTTTTTTGATGCACCTGTTAGGATGAACTAGTAGATGATCTTTTATGAAACTCTTATTCACTAAATGAGATCCTTTGATATAAAACTAATCACCCGAATGTGATAGATGAGTCTCTGATGTACCTTTACACTTATGTAATCTTCTAATTAATCTGCCACTTCATATTCACATAGATACTTATTTCATGCACATTTGGATAAAAAAAATACCTTACATATATATCTTATCCAAATTAAATCCTCAGTAAGTCAACTTCCATGATATATAATAATATCAAACAATATAAACAAATTCAACCCAATACTGTTACTCGGGTCCAATAATCCACTCGGGTGATATACTGTCACTCGAGCAATGTGATGACACTCAGACAATCTTTGGCACTTGGGTGACACTGGGTGCTTGGGTCATATTTATCACTCGGAGCTAGTGACTTGGGTAACACTGGTAACTTAGGTGATACTATTTTACACTATCTGCTCAGTTGACACTGCAACTGCTCGGGTTACACTGTAACTGCTCGGGTTGCACTTCAAGCTGCTAGCTCAGTCAATACTGTATTCATGTAAGTGACTAAGTGTTTTGGCACTAATTGACAACATGTCATGCCATAATATCTACAATCTCCCCCTTTGGTATTAGTGACAAAAACACTTATCATATCCAAAACTCTAATCAAACTGTTGAGTCAAAACTCCCCCTTTCCATATGCTTGGGTACTTTTTTGGGTTTTGATTGTTGCTTTGCTCCTTGGTTACAACTGACTCTTTTTTTTTGTTTTTCCAAAATTGTGTTTGTAAATTTTTTATATATGTATCTCTTCTCCTCTTCTCTTCTGTACATGTATTTCCTTATATGCATATACAAAAAATTTCTTTCATATATACCTTTCCCCCTTGTTTTTGACACAAATTCCAAAAAGCATATCTACAAGGTAATACCAAAATAGGATGGGAAATCACTATGTACCTTCAAAATTTGAGATAAAGTATTGTCCCAATTGTCTTGCAACACCTTCAGGATGTGCAACTCTATCTGTATTTTTGCAAACAACTCCATCATAAGCTCTGTAACTGAATAGTTGTTGTCATGTATGAGTGTCTTAGCATGAGCAATATGTTTATGCATTACATCCATTTGAGCTAGGAGTTGGCTCTGTATAGCTGATAAGGATTCCCTTGTCCTTGGCTCTTACCTCAGTAACTATGCCTGCAGATCAGTTAGATACTTGATCTTGATGAAATGTGTTGAGCTTGAACTTGGATCAAGTGCCAACTAGCTTGCGCTTGCCTTCAAATTTGTATCAATCTTTGTCAGCTTATCTTTTATCTCCATGGTAAAGTTGGAAGTATCACTCAACTTTACAAATAATGCAACTACATTATTCAGAGTGGTTTCTAGAGAGCTAATGATATTTGTTAGCTTCACTTGGTCAATTGCAATCTTTCCTGCAACGTTGTCTATAACTTTATTCTCAAACTTTCTTTCTGCCTTCTGCAGTAGTTTCTCTTGACCACTTAAATCTTTATTGAACTTGTGTACTATATTAACATGTTGGTCCATAATAGATTCATTCTCATCAACTTCTATTTCTAGTGCATCTAGTAATATACCTTTTATGTCCTTTAGCACCCTGTTTCTCTTCTTTTCTGCTCGGAGCTTTTGTTGTGTAGCTCTTTTCTTCCATAGTTCCCCTAGTATATCCATCTTCTCTACTGTCAAGTTAGATTGATCCCGATTTGGAATCACAATATCTTCCTCAAGATCAATATCATCAGTATCTTTTTCCGTCCCTTTTCCTTTGACCTTGGAATTAGGTGAAGGAATAATTTCCTTACCTTTTTCACTATCATCCTTGACTTCAGTATCCAGTGGATCATTAACTTTTGTTGCACCAACTGTAGCATCAATGTTCATTGTATAAACATTCACAGTGACCTTCTGTGACTCGGTTAGGCTTAGCATAGTTGTATGTGGAGCCTGATGCTCAGTTCCTACTAGTCCAGATGTAGATTCTATAGTCTTATCCTTGCTCAGAGATAGGCTGTTCTGTATAGGTGATTGGGGCAAGGATGCCATCACCTCTACTGCTATCTGTTCTGCATTGGATTATTCAATAGTTTCCACCTCAGGTAATTTGTCATCATTAGTCTTTACCTTGGGGTCTATACTTGGTACCTCTGCCTTATCATCTCCTTTGATTTCAAAAATAGACTTCCATACCGTTGTAGAAGTCTACACAACATCTTCTATTCTCTTTTTCAATATTTGAAAGGTCCTGAACCTTGGAGTGTGATTGTTCTCATATTTGGTCATGGCCTCTTTAACCTCTTTATAAGTCATAGTAGGTATGACTTGCTCCAATTTTTGCTCCCTAATATCCTTTTTAGTTCAAACTGCATTGCTCCAGGGAATAGATATTGCTTTGAATAGATCTTCAGTCATATGATTTTTCAATTCAGATGGATCATACTTCCATCTTTCCATTTTCTCTACAAGTAATTCCTCAATCTTCTTCTATTCATCCTTAGTTCTGGAAGCATATTTCAATGATTTTAGAGAACTCATACCACTACCTCCTTATAGTTCTTCAATTTTCTGCTAAAAGGTAGGTGGGGGTTTCTTGAATATGAATGTATCTTCTTCTTCATCTTCCTTAGGAATTATAAGTTTTCTTCTAGATCTTCTTGTAGTGATGACAGGGGTAGAGATCTTTTTCTTGGGGCTACCTTCTTCTTCTTCTTAGGAGGATTTGATTTTATCTCTTCCTCTTCCTTCTCAGGTTCATCATCTTCTATCTTAATTTCATCTTCTTTGATTTCAGTGATAGAAGGGGGAGAGTCTAAAGTCTTTCCATACTTCTTTTCAAACTTCTCTAACCTCTTCTTTCCTCTTTTCAAGATCTTAGGAATCTCAATTTCCAAAAATATTCTGCCATTTTCTTCTTCATAAGTAGCAAAGTAGGGTGCTTTAGGATCAACATGCTCATTCACAAGATCCTCAATGATATCTTTTGTCTCATTAATGTTAACCTCATATACAAGAGGTTTCACCCATGCAACACTAGGCTTGACTGCTTGAATGTATACTTTATCATAGTCAACTAGGAAGCAAATATCATCTTTTTAGTCCTCTACCAATTGTTTAGAAATTCTGAATCTACTCTGCATATTTTGTCTCAAATCCTCAAAGTGTGCATCCATGATGCTCAAAATTATTTCCTAGTTCTGATATGAATTAATTTATCTGATAGACTATGGGTCTGTCCTGCTTCCAAACAATTGTGCCTTTGGAAGGGAAAAAATTCTGAATATAAAAGAATATGCAGACTAGAAGTGAGCCAAACTTACATGGATTGGTTTTTGATTCCTAGATGCTTTCCATGTTCTTTCTCAATTGGATGAGATGCAACTTGGCAAGGTTTAATGAAAGTTTGTTCTTGACCACTTTGTATGCCAAGTCCACAGCCTCACATGGTACACTGTCTAGTTGGCTAGAACTATATATCTTGTGTGCAATTACATGAATCCCAAACTTCAATTCCATGTCTGTAACTCCATTTAACCTCATGCCTCTTACATCCCACTCGACAAGAGTCTTCTTTGCTAGGTCATCTCAGCATAGGGTTTTGATAGCTTTTGGCTTGTCAAGCATAGGATACCTTGTAACACGATGTACTATTGTCTTGGTGATCTTCACTGGTTTCTCCAGCCATAGATGTATGTCATGAAAATTACTTAGAACAAACCTAATCCACTTAATCTGAAATTTCTATGGCATATGCATGATATGAGTCAAACCCTTGACTTCAAGGTGTTTATGTTTTGGCTTCAGATTCTAGGCTTCACATAGTTTCTCATATGCTTTATTCATTTCCAATGTAACTAGCTGTTGAATGGTGCAATGATAGAAGGCTCGGATGTCGTTGACCAACAGTACCTTCAGAGGAATTTTGGAATGAGCTCCCATTAGATCTATCTCATCTACAATCGCTAGATGAAGCTTAAAATTTGGAGGTTGGTAGACATCATTCCTCACCAACATCTCAGATCCTTTCTTAACCTTGCTACTGGATGTAGACACCATAATGCTTGATGGTTTGATAAAAGTTCACAACTTAAAGCACAAATCTGCTCTGAATAGCTTAAGGCTCTGAATCACTCTGCAAACTAAAAACTTTGTAAACAATAACTCTTCCAATTCATATTTTATAAGATATTTTACCATTGAGTGTTCATTAAATGCTTTGTACATGGTAGCTGGCATAGCTCAGAATGATGCTCGATGAAAACTATACAACCTGACTTAACTCGGTTAAGCTAGAGTCGCTCGGTTGTAACTGAGATCCTGACTCAGTTAGATCCATAATGTGTCCTAGTGCATCAATATGTTGATCTGGACTTGCTAGCATGTATGGAACTGATGTATTATGGCTTGTATGCATAGTTCCAGTTGTCTCCTTGCATATTTATTCAGAGATGGTAGATCCACCCAACTCACTGCTTTGGGTGCCATTCGATCCTTCATTATTTTGATCTGAATTCTTAGGAGATTTCCTTACCCACTGCTAGCTCATCTGAGTTTTGATTTCAAAATATTTTGCTTTGCCTTTCTCAAAACCAGTATCTAGTTTTTATCTGTTCATGCAATTCTTGCTTAGATGACCGATTTGTTTACATACATAAAATCTCTTATTAGGATCCCTTTTTCCGAGGTGAGTCTTTGCACAATTTGCACCAATATGCCCATATTCACCATAATGACAATATATGCTCCATGTGTAGTAATCCTAACCAAAAATTTCTTTAGCTAGTTGTTCAGCAGGGTTCCATTTCTTAGTTCTGCAATCGGAAGATTTGTGACCTTATTTGTTACAATTGAAACATTTTCATTCAAAATTAGGTTTCTCAGTGCATTCACTTTCCCTATGTCCATGTTTGTTGCATCTGTAGAATTTACCATTAAACTTTGACTTTCCATTGTTCCAACACTTATTTGTTGTGTGCCCTAACTTGCCACAATGATTACAAGTAGGTTTGATGTTCTTTTGAGTTCCTTGCTGTGAGGATTCACCTTGTTCAGTATAACCTAATCAAGTTTTTCCATGATGCATGAGTTGAGTTTTCTCTGTCAACTAATTCATGCTTACTTGTGAATTCATTATACTCTCATTGGTTTGTTTATTAGTACTGAGATCATTCTGTAGTCTTTTAGTTTCTGTCCTTGGATTGATAACATCTTGATTTTCATTATTGAGTTGATTTATCATATTTTCTTGCTAAAGTGACAAATGATGGATTTCATTTTCTTTTTCCTCTAATCTTGTACTTAGCAGTCTTTTATCTTATTGTGTCATTTCTCTTTCATTGTATGCTTGGCTCTTTTGTTCCATGACTTCACATATTATGACTGAGTGAATTTCTTGTTCTCTCTTTAGCTTTCTGACTTCTTCATGTAGATTGAGATTCTTTTCAAGTAGGTCTTCAATGGCTGCATCTACTTCTTCAGAACTTCTTTCTTTGCATAAGTCTTCAATTCTTTCTTCTATGTAACTTTTATCATTCATCTGCACTGCTAAATCTTTTATTCTTTTTAGGGAAAGAGAGAACTTCTCCTTGAGTTTTTTGATTTGATCCATGGCCACTTGTAGATCTATCTTTTCATTTTCAATTGCTTTCTCCAGTCTATATATTTCCATTGCTTCTAATCTTTTCTCAAGTTGTTAAACTTATATAAAGAGAACCTTTAGCTCTGATACCAATTGTTGGAAATATATTGAGGCTAGGTGACTAAGAGGGGGGGTGAATGAGGAACCAATAAAACTTATTCTCTTTTATCCTTTATTAGATTATCTAATCTGATTGCATGCATGAAATAGAAAAGCAATAAACATCCACAAAGCTTGACACAATATTTGGTTACCTAGAAACCTTCCAAATAGAAAGTAAAAATCGGGTAGGGATGGTACCCACAAGATTTAGTACTACAGTATAAATTTAGCCTGTTAAAGATTGCAATTGACCACTTCTGATGGTCTACCCTGTTAGGAACAATAAGGACTGTTAGGTCCACCTTGTGAAAGGATTTTTACAATGCAATTAAGTATGCAACTCTATTAGGAGATTTAGAAAGGATTGTTAAGTCTATCCAGTTAAAGGATTTTGCTGATGCACCTATTAGGATGAACCAGTAGATGATCTTTTATGCAACTCTAATTTTTTGAATGAGATCCTTTGATATAAAACTAATCACTTGAATGTGATAGATGAGTCTTTGTTGTACCTTTACACTTCTGCAATCTTCTAATTAATCTACCACTTCATATTCACATAGATACTTATTTTACACACATTTGGATAAACAAAATACCTTACATATATATCTTATCCAAGGGTATGTGCAAGATCATGAGGGGCCAAACTATGCCCTTAAGTGGCAATGAAAAATCAGCAATTCAGGGTTAGTCAACTTGACGTGAAAATTTCAACTAGCTATCAACCTAATATCAAAAAGTTGTAAGAATAGAATCTGTAGAAAATTGAATGCAGTTTCTAAACTACTAGCCTTTTTTGAAAAAATGTTAATATGATTGGTGAAAAGTATAGATTTCAATGAAGCAGTTTAAAAATTTCAGGAAAAAAATAAGAAGTAGGTGTATGTCTGACCACCTTAATCATAATCAAATGATAATATTTGATTATAAGATTTTATATATAAGTAGTAGACTCGTGCCCAGATGTGACACATATTTTTTTGTAATTTTATTCCAAAAAAATAATTAATTATGAATTTTCTGCTACAACGTTTTTCATAATAAAAAACTCTTGTGTCTGACCACCTTAACTCATTGAAAAATTTACAAAATTCAAAAAAAAATTACTTTATAGTAGGTGAAGCATAGAACATGATGCATTTTTCAGATTTCAAAAATGTTATACCATCTGAAAGTTATAGTTATTTTTCAATCAGTATATAAATCAACACTTTAGAGGTAACTCA
Organism: Thuja plicata; assembly: GCA_018584345.1. NCBI lineage: Eukaryota > Viridiplantae > Streptophyta > Pinopsida > Cupressales > Cupressaceae > Thuja > Thuja plicata. The sequence goes on from MU226909.1 coordinate 8,019,979, forward strand.
ATTAGAAAATAACTAATAATTACTTACCGAATTCAAAGTTTGACAACAATTATATCGATAGAAAGCTGATAATCTCCTTAAGACACCCTTTTCATTTCATCAAATTCAGGTGAAATAAAAGTCGTCAGCTACATGGTCGAAGTTTGAAACTCGAAGAAATAGGGGAAAAACATGTTTTTGTGACATTTGTATAGTTGACCATGTAGGTTTGGTGCACAAAGCAATACTGATCGTAATCGGGTACCCGATATTTTTGGGTACCCAAAAATTCTGGCAGAATTTTGATTTTTAAATTTTCCCTCCCCTTTGTCCCTCTTAATTTATTCCAACCCCTTTCTCCCTCCCATTTCTCCATCCTTCATATGATATATTATATATCAAAAAATATAAATTAGATTATATATTAAATATTATATAATATCTATTATATATTAAATATTATATAATATACATTTTACATTAAATATTATATAATATATATTAATATTAAATGTTACATTATATCATATATTATATATTATTTTATATGTATTATATA
>MU226909.1:8049317-8065295 GCA_018584345.1 Thuja plicata
CCCGACTGAGGAGTGGGTCCCATGTTTCACAGAGCCTTATGATATCAGCATCCTGCGACTACCCGACTGAGGAAAAGGCGCTAAGTCTCGGAATGCAGAAGGAATATTTGTAAGCCTTAGGCGATCACACGACACAGTGCAAACGCAAAGTCGGGGAAGCAAAAGGTATATTCTCTCAGGGCATCGCGATTATGCGACTTCAAATAAACACATGTATTAAGTGGCCAGAAAAAGTAACTGAGAAATAGAACGCACCCAGACTTAGGGTTTATCATATCATTTAGCACTTGGAAAATCTAGGGTTTCCAGGGTTTACCACAACACAGAGATCATAACAAAGAACCAGGAAGTTGCCAAGCCATAAGTACCACCATAGATCTTTCTTCTGAGACTTTCTGAATTCCTGGATGCCATGACCACCAATCATTCTTCTGCTGAAAAGATCATCAATTATAAGATCATAATCTTTGCCAGATTGGGTGCTATAACCTACCCAAGACCTTGAAAATATCCCCCCTGGCTTAGAGAAAAAAGCAGATGAAGGGAAATCTGGCAAAGATCACTTACCTATAGTGACTTAGACCTAGACTCATGACTGACCAGACTGACCAATATTGCCAAAAAAATGAGTGACTTAAAGTCAGACAACACACATCTTTAATAAATGTCATTACTGAGATAAATATTTTTATGAAAACCTTACAACGTGATTGCTATAATCCATCTGATGCATGGATCCAAACTTGTGAGGGTTTTCTTTATCCTGCACTTGGTTCTATCAACTTACCAGTGGAACTTTGTGGTAAATTTGTAGATACTACCTTAATTGTTATTCCTACTTCTGATCAATTTCAAATCAAATCTGGTTTACCATGGATAACTGCTATGCATGCTATCTCTTCTCCTATTCATAAATGTCTTAAGTTCATTCATAATGGAGAAGTAAAAAATGATTAATCATAGTTTGTATCAACCTTCTAGGCCTAGAGATTGTGCTACTCTTGATTTATTTTGGCCTTCATTACCTAATTCATTTCCTCATCACCCTGATCATCTCTTTCGCTCATACCAAGCCTACAAACATCATAAAATTTCTGAGTTAAGCATGCCTCAGATGGATCTCAACCATGGTATTTTTCCTACTCCTTCCATACCTCCTTTAGCCATTACTTCTAATTCTAATAATCAAACTTCTACTATTTCATTACAACCCATTGAGAATCCTCCTATAAAACCCGTGAAGGAATCTGTGGTCATTCCTCCTAGTTCTCAACATGTGTTAAGCAAAGCAAAACACAAAAAACCTGCTAATGAATGTCGTAAGAAACGTAGAGCTAACGCTAGGGCCCATGCTTCTCTTCTTCAAAACTCTTTACCTTCTTTTGACCAACCTATGCCTGATGTGTCGAAAGAAGTCAATATTCATAATGATGTTAAGATGAATGATTGTGATGATCCTATTCGCATCTTAGACCCCATTTCAATTAATCTTGATGAGGAGGATACTTTAGATGATCCTACTGTTCTTATTGATGAATATGAGACCATTGATCTTGACACTGACTTACCTCATATGCTTTCAACTCAATTAACAATTACACCTAGTATCAAGCAATGTGATTCTTAAGAGGATCCTTGTTTGGAACTGGCTATCATTCCTGATGTATTGGATGTAGTCCCTCTTGCGAGTTGCCCTCCTTCCCTAACTGATATAAACCAAGATAGGGAGAGTATGTGATGCGCCTGATTGGTCTATCCTTCATGGTAGCCCTTTTTGTGTTTACATGTTGTACTGTGCTTCTCTCGTAATGTGTTTGCTAAATGTTTGTCTAATTCTTTTATACGACCCTTATTACTTTGTTGATGCAAGGTGATAAAAGATTCAAACCTGTTGTATAATTCCTCTATATGTATCTTTATTCTTCTATATGTTTTTTCTATGCTATGTTGTACTTGTGCTATTGTTTGTAAATGTTTCCCTTGTATAATCTGCTTGGATCTACGACATGGTAGCACTGATTCTTTTTGGTCTCCAAGTTGTGGTTTGAAAAGATTCTTATTCGTAACTCTTAAGTTTCTTTCCTCCATTATGATTGTAGTTCTACTTTCTTTGGGGAATGATGTCAATTCATTTGCAATAATATCATATTTATATCTACATGTTATCTTATGATCATACTGACCCCATAGTAGGTAGATCCCTTCTATTCTCTTATGTATTTTTATGTTTTATTTCCCTTGATTTGTCTTCATTTGGGGGCATCTCATAGTGGAAACATAATCCGTAGAGTTGTTTATGTTTCCGTTCAAGCCATTTCTCCTGTTAAAGTGTTAGCAATGAATTTAATGTGGGGGCATACGCTCTACTCACTTTTGGCACACACACGCACGTTCAAAATGTTTTCAAGCACTTAAAACTTTTTCCCTTTATGGATTAAAAACTTATCCTTAAAGCATGGACATTTTACATTTTATTTTACTTTTTAGGATCTCTTGATCCCTCTAGTTTAAATTTACACGGATCTCTTGATCCCTCTAGTTTTTCAAAATTTTGATCCCTTAAGGTCAAAAGATGTCCTTAAGAATGGATCTCCCTGATGGGTTGACTAGTGAGTATCCACATTCACTAGGTGGTTCAACTCCCTCTTTCCAATTACATTGTTTACTTGTGTGGTTCACAATGGGACATAAGTTCTCATTGGGCAAGATAATCACACCCTCTCTCTCTTTCCTTAACTAGTGATGTCTCTCTTACTGTGATCTTAGGGTTGATAAAGACTTAAGTCCCTTGGGGGCTTGAGGTTTTCTTTGTCCTTTTTTTATTACAATAAGATTGTCAGTTCTTTATGATCTCCTTTACCAAGAGTTTGTGTTGAGTCCATACTATTGCTAAAGTGGAGGCTAAATGTATAGTTAGAAAATGGAAGCACTTCCATTGGAGACTAGTTTATCCTTCCAAGTAAGTGGTTTTGGGGTCATGTCAAGCACCTTGAATGGGTTCCTGATTTAGACTTGGCTTTCCCCCTGTTCTGCCCCAATTCTCCACCTTTCTCTAGCCAATTTCTGGCATTCTGGACTACAAATCTGAGATCTTTGACCTCAGGGTCTGGGTCAACCTTTTAGGTCTATGTCAACCTCAACCCTAACCTAGGTCAAGGTTTACCTCACCCCTGACCTAGGTCAAGGTTTACCTCGACCTTGACCCAGGGTCCAGATTTCAGGGTCCCGCAGTTTCTGGATGTCGGTCTTTGAAAAAGGTTAATTCCCGCTACCAGGTCAGCTGTTTCAGGTTCTGAAGTGATGATTCCTAAATTATATTTAATATAGGTCCTCTCCTAGGGGTAAAGGGCTTTAATGAGAATTTAATTCTCCCATGTCAGACTCCATAGAAGATTGTGCCCTAATTTCATATAAAAGGAAGTCTTTCTCTCTCATTTTCTCTAACCATCAACTAGGCGATACTAAGCATCCTTGAGCAATTGAGAAGCATTATCAAGTGAAGTCCAAGAAATCAATCAAGAAATATTTGAAGCAAGGATTCATGCATCATCAAGCATTCAAGAATCCATTCATCAAAGAGATCCATGGGAGGCCATTGAAGGCTTCAAGCTACATAGTGCCCTTTTTGGTGATCTCTCCATCCACTTTCTTCCAAGCCTCTATATAATCAAGAACCCATTCAATATTTAGTGTTGGAGATCTACAATAAATTGATTGAAGACATCCTAAATTCTAAAGTATAGATCCATTGGTGAATACATACTTGTGGATTCAAAGGATTTGAATCCTCCACAAGGACTTTCACAAGCATGGTGAATTTATGCATTTACTTTGTTTACTTCTGCAATTTCAATTATATATTTAAGCTTAATTCCAAAACCGGGGTCTGACCAAGGCAAACCCATCCCCCCAACAAACAAATATCTTTTTCTTCTAGGTACAGGTTTAGGATTGAAGATTTGAACTCAGATCTGGATACCCTTTTCAGCCAACTATCAAGATCCGCGAATAGATTTTCTGTCGGACCTGTGCAGGTCAGGGTTGAGATTATTGGGTTAGGGGTGAGAATAGTGGGTCAAGGCTGACCTTTTTCTCAAGACGATGTCAGATCGGAAAAATATTTTTGTGTTTTGTTCATCTCTGCATTTTGGTTCTGGATCATACTTCAAATTTTCTAGAACCAGAGTACAGACCTCAGAAAACAACATTATTTGATCTGCAATTCTTTAAGGTTAGTACTTCCTCTCATCCTTTTCAATTACTATTATATATCATATCTAATTAATAATAAAACAAAATTTAAGATCTTCTTCCTTTCTCTCATTTCCAAATGGTTGATTCATTTGTGCATCTTTAGGGTTAATCAATTTGGATCTTTCATTTGTGAATCTAGGGATAAAAGAGGAACATCTTATCTTCCTTCCCCCTATATGCTTAATCACATTACACATACACACAAAATTACAATTAAATGTAAAGGTTAAGGAAATACAACACACGCCTAATAATAATTTATCAAGTGAAGTTCAAGCAAGCAATCAAGCAAGATTTGAAGCAAGGATTCATCCATCATCAAGCATTCAAGCATCCATTCATCAAAGAGATCCATGGGAGGCCATTGAAGGATTAAAGCTACATAGTGCCATTTTTGGTGATCTCTCCATCCACTTTCTTCCAAGACTCTTCATAATCAAGAACCCATTCAAGATTTGGTGTTGGAGATCTACAAGAAATTTATTAAAGACATCCTACATTCTAAATTTTAGATCCATTGGTGCATACATACTTGTGGATTCAAAGGATTCAAATCCTCCACAAGGAATTTCACAAGCAAGGTGAATTTATGCGTTTACTTTGTTTACTTCTGCAAGTTCAATTATATATTTAAGGTTAATTCCAAAACTGGGGTTTGACCAAGGCAAACCCATCCCCCCCAACAAACAAATCTCTTTTTCTTGCAGGTACAGGTTCAGGATTGAAGATTTGAACTCAGATCTGGATACCCTTTTCAGCGAACTATCGAGATCCGTGAACAGATTTTTTGTCGACCTGTGCAGGTCAGGGTCAAGATTATTGGGTCAGGGATGAGATTAGTGGGTCAAGGTCAACCTTTTTCTCAAGATGGTGTCAAATCAGAAAAAGATTTCTGTGTTTTGTTCGTCTCTGCGTTCTGGTTCCAGATCATACTTCAGATTTTCCAGAAACAAAGTACAGACCTAAGAAAACAACATTCTTTGATCTATAATTCCTTAAGGTTAGTACTTCCTCTCATCCTTTTCAATTACTATTATATATCATATCTACTTAATAATAATTTTTTTTTTAAGATCTTCTTCCTTTCTCTCATTTCCAAATGGTTGATTCATTTGTGCATTGATCCTTATTTAGTGTTAATCAATTTGGATCTTTCATTTGTGCATTTGGGGGTAAAAGAGGAACATCTTATCTTCCTTCCCTCTATATGCTTAATCACATTACACATACACATTCAAAACAAACAATTAAATGTAAAGGTTAAGGAAATACACCAACAATTCATTTTCTTTCCTTTACACAATGTTTCAAGGTGTACAATGTGGCATATATGCCATCTCAAAATGTGCCAAGTGGCATCTCTAAATGACCACAACTAAAACTACATCCTATGTCGTAGGGTGATCATCAAAATGTAGCCTCTTTGAAGAGCTATTTGGCTCTGATTGATCCTGCATCAAAAATAAGTTCAAACCCAAGTTAGATTGCTTAGTTTATATAATTTTTACATACATACATACATACATACATACATACATACATACATACATACATATATATATATATAATTCAAACACTAATTTAATTAAAATTATAACTGAATACAAACATCAATACCTGGCCTCTCAGTCGCCTACCACGATTAGGTGTCCTAACATAAGCCTTTGGTAGCAAAGGGACAATGCCATCAATAACAACTCCAACCTATAAATATACATTTGCAATAATGAGATTAGTAGAGTGGTGCAACATAGAGTAATAAATCTACAATATAAGATGATAGCGCAATAAAATTACAAATTGATTGAACTAAAATTAAAACTTATGTCCGTTGATCCCTCCTTTGGAATAGTGGGTTGGGTCAACAAAGATATGAAAGATTCTCGTGGGACCTCCCTCACACTGGGAGTAACTTAAGAGAGTAAAAAAGATAGTCAATTATATATAAATGTACTTCATCATAACAACCCTAGTTACAAAATACAAATAACAATATGTAAGTCTACATACAATCGGGCTATCACTCTGAATCGAGATGCATGTCAGCCTAGGTTCCCGAACCTGTGTTGGGACATCATCAAGATCCCTACCCTATATAATAAAGTGCATGTAAAATATTTATTACTACACACAAGTGGCATACATATGCATGCATAATTAATCTTAAACAATTAATTACCTTTCCTTTGTCGACACATGAAGAAGGAACCCCCTTGTGCCCCCCACTGACATCAGATGATACCTACAAGAGTATAATAAGATGATAATATATTAGTAGATGTATGAATTTTATTGCTCCAATTGATAGAGATTTAAGAATGTACACCAAATGATATAAAAAAACTAATGGGTACGTAATTTATAATATACCGTATAGGTGTCAAGGCCAAATGAAATGGTCAAAATTGTGGAGTCATCCACCTGTCTCAACTCCTCCTTTGTCATCGACTGAACATAAATGGACCAAATATATATACATAAGCGCATGCAATCATTAAAAATAATCTAAATAAATAAATTATTTTTAAATTAAATAAGTCATGTGACAAATTTATTTATAATGTTTACTCTTACCATATCAACGGGACTCCATGGCTCTGCGTACCCCTGCTTAGCACTCTCATGAGACATAGATGCTCCATGAGGTGTTGCAACCTCTGTAACTGTGTCTCCTATATCCTACTCATCAATAACATACTGACATGTATCAACATCAGTAAGCAGTCCGAGGAACAAATTCTTGCACATAATGCAAGTATGGGGCACACATGCATGTGAACTACTGCCAGATGTCGATGTGCCAACATCATCCACTCTAGGATGCAACAATGACCTGGTCTACGCGATCAACTGATCACTCAGCAAGTGAATGGCCCTAATACTCAGTGAGGCAGCCTCTACAATGATATCGGGATGCTGCACTGGAGGAGCGGGTTAGACATCAATGGGGGACAAAGGTAGTGGCCTTTTTGCACTGGGAAAATGACCTAGTCTGAGGAGCTCCTCCACCTATGCCCATGTTGGGCTGCATGCTCCAATAATTAACATTGTGACCAAGCACAAACTCAACATACAATTTTTTTATGAAATAGAAAGGGAGCTCCAAATTGCTATGGGGTGGTTTATCAAAAACCATCCACCAACGATCCCAAAATTGTGTATGTATTGCATCGTTTGTGAACCATTTAATTGATAATTTGGGCTTTTTGGGGTCAAATTTTAATCCAGTTTTAGAATTCACAAATAGGGAGGCTATATCTTCTTTAGTTATATTAAGGGCCGCAACCCCATCATGGTCAAGCCCGTCATCAAATTGGGCATGCATATCATCACGCCAATGAAGAGCAGCATTATGTTGATGCATAAGTGCACGTCAATATTTTCAACAATAGTATTTAGGGTGGAAAGCATGGGACCTAATGTAGGTATATTCTGATATGTGTTTTGGAAGCCCCGTATAGTTTTCAAATTCTCTTGTATCAAATACTCTAAAGATCTAGGGTTTTGAAGTGGTTCTGGATTGTTTTGGGGATCGTTATTTAGTGGGGGAGGGTTATTTTCTTCATTGTTGTCAGCCATTCCTAATTAAATAAAAAATAAATATAAACTTCAAATTGATTTCATATATTATTAAAAAATTCAATACAAAACCCTATTTCAACAAAAATAACTACATTTAACATCAAAATGAAATAAATTAATCAAAATATACCAAGATTTTACTTACCATATATACTGCGGAGTCGAATTTGTTGTTAGATAAATCAGGTACCCAAAAATATCGTGTATAGGATATCTAGAGTTGTTTTCCAATCCCAAAATGATGAGAGAAATGAGGAAAACAACTCGCAAGTTTTGATTTATGCCACAGGTTTCGGGTACCTGATATTTTTGTGTAGATGATTAGGCTTGTGCTTGGGTGTTAGGTTTGCCTAGGTGTACTGACACCTAGGCCTACTAAAAAGTCAACAAATGTTCTTGTGTGCTTTTGGACGAGTGAAAAGTGGATTTTTTTTACATCGCCACTTTTTGCCCCCTCATGATCTTGCACATACCCCAAAATCAAATACCTCTGTAAGTCATCTTCCATGATATACAATAATATCAAACAATATAAACAAAGTCAACCCAATACTGTTACTCAGGTCCAATAATCCACTCGGGTGATATACTGGCACTCGGGCAATATGCTGACACTCAGGCAATCTCTAGAACTCCGGTGACACTGGGTGCTCGGGTCATATTGATCACTTAGAGCTAGTGACTCAGGTAACACTGGTAACTCAGGTGATACTATTTTCCACTATGTGCTTGGTCGACACTGCAACTGTTCGGGTTACACTGTAACTGCTCGAGTTGCACTTCAAGCTGCTGGCTCGGTCAACACTGTATTCATGTAAGTGACTAAGTAATTTGGCACTAATTAACAACATGTCATGCCATAAGGTCTATATTTAGGTACCCTTTTGGGCATTAAACAACATATCAATAATGATGATGGGGTTTTTTTGAAACACCTGGTCCATTAATTGACTAGTAAAACAACTTGTAGGCCTAATTAGGCCACTTTTACAAAGAAACCCAAGGTTTGTTTGAATCCAACCTTCCAATCTCCACTTCAGGGGCTTGAACAAGTCTCATTTGGTCCGAGCCAACAAATTACATCAACTGGAAAAGATCATTCCATCACTATTTTACAAAACCCTCACTCTAGGTAGTCTATTTGCCCTAATATATAAGGGATATTAGGCTAGGGCTTCCTCCCATTTGCTTCAAATACCTTATCCACTCCTTTAACTTTCATAATATTAAAGTACAAGTTAAAAACTTCCATTCCACTGAGTTATGAAATTTTCTAACGGTGGAATGACCTACAAAACATTATTTCTTCCACCAAACCCTTGTAACTAGGGTTTCAAAATGGTTTACAATAAATTGTCTCTAGATTGCACAAACCAAAATGAAATTAAATGAAACCACCACCAAATGAAAGCTAGTTCAAATCTATATGCATTCCCATTTTCTTCAGATCATTGAGATATCATACAAAACCATACAATTCACTACAACAGAGGAAAAACTAGTATAATACAAGAAAAAAATGTACATTTATTGTTTTTCAACCACCAATACATCAAAATCGACCCATTGGTCGATGAAACAAGATGATTTAAATGTTTCCTCAGTCTCCCCAATGGTTACAAACTAATTTTCAAACTTCCACTAACTAGAAGCCAACGTTGCCAATTATGACACCTTTTGCAAGAAAAGTTGCTTGACAACTTTCTTGCAACTTTAGCAATTTTGACAAAAACTTACATATTGGAACCTATTTGATCTAGGATCATTATAAAGAGTCTAGATATACCTTATTGCATCAAAAACATGACTCACCAATTAAAATTACATAAGTGACCCAGATTGACAAAATTTGACCTAGGTGTCCATGCACTAGAGAGAGGAAAATAATACTTACTAGCACTTGCACCCAAAAGGAGGTGCAAGGATACGCCGATAGGTTTTTTATTTAAAATCATAAATGAAGATTTAGATAATAAAAGGAAGTGTATAAAAGTGATGGTCTCCAAACATTTAGCACTGTACAAGGAAGTATTGTACATAGTAACATCCATTTTGGATGAAGTAAAATTACAATAGTGTCCTATTGTATTTTTTCTAGGTCATCCTATTAAAACGTAGCACTGAAATGCAAGGAAACACAAATAAAAATGTTGTATTTTTAAATATAAATATGCTTTGGTTCCTCTTCTTGATCAACAAGTGTGAACCTATAAAAGAGAAAATTCTATAATTGACAAGTAACAAAAAATGCAGACCATCTATAAAGATGTAACCATGAGCATGTGCCAATTTGTAGGCATCATTTCCACAACATTCACATCTTGAATAACTGATACAAAAATAACAACATGAATGTACATTAATAATTATATATGTATTTACCAAAAACATTTACATATTATACCTAAGAGAATTTACATATCATATCTTGGATACTAAAACTATTTTCATTGTCTTTCTTTTACACTTTTCATAGAACGCACGAATTGAGATTATAGTTTTTTTGCGACCAAAAATTTATGTACAAGCAACAATTTTGTCAACCATCATATTTATAATGCATTTTCTCAAAATTATATATTGTTCCAAAAGTTAGAAATTAAGTGCATGTAATAATTTGATCCCTCATATTTCAATTGTAAAGCGAGAATAATCCCACATTTTCTAAGCTAGATAAAAGCCTAAAAATTTATGTTTTATAACAATTGATTGATATGAAGCAGTAAGGGTAGACTTAAAATCCTTCATGTTAGCAATTTGATAAGAACTTCCCCAAAGTTATCCCAAGTCCTCTATAAAACTTTTTTTGTATGAAGTATCTTCAAGAACAAACATGAGTTTTGTAGGCAAAAAAGTAGCTAATTAAGTCTTTGAGAAATTACGATTGAATGTGAATAAAGAATGTGAAATTCATGCATGAAAGGAACCCTGTCCCTCTTGTTATTCATTTGGAATATATCCAATTATCACTCATCCACGGTTGTACTCAATCCATGGTTGTACTTGGACCCCACATAAAGGAACACAAAGTAATGATTTTTTTTTTGAATTGAATCATTTCATCAATATGATTATTTGTATTTGGTTTACACATTAATTAGATATGTATTGTTGGGTTTCAAATATAAAGGATATGTCTTCCTCCGTCTTAAATATATTTTGAGATTAATACTTTATCATAACTTCATTTATAAGTGGAAAGTGTGAAAATTTTATATTAAATCTACATTCAATAATATATTTATATATTTATATCACTAATATTGTAATTATTAAATGATATATCTATATTGCAAATATACTTTGGATGCTTCATTGTCTCTATTCCATAGTTATTAAATAAATTATTTACAATCATTAGAAATAAATTTTTAAATGCATTATTTATTAAATACATGATGTAAATTAACTTTTAAAATAATAGGTGAATCACACATAATATATCTTAATAAATTATTACATAATATGAAAATTTAAATTAATAATAAAAAATACTTATGTATTGAAATTCGAAAATTATTATTTTTTTCTATATTTTGTTTGGACCAATATATATTTTCAATTATAATGAGCATCATTAATAGTTTGAATTATTTATGTCTATACTATATCTACCGTATTTGAATTACTTATCGCTAGTGCTAGCCCAACATACTCTTTGTATCACCAAGGAAAAACAGAAAACACAAATGACTAATTCCTTGTGTGGCTGGTTGGATTGTTTGTATTGAAGATCATACCTTTGTAATTCAACACCATTGGCATGAAAGATATTTAATTAGTTTTCAGAGGTGTTTCAACCAATTTCGGCACTCTTCTTGAGGCTTCGTCGACCTAGTGTAACTGACTTATCATTTTTAATTAAGTTGAGTTTTATTTTTTAGGTGATTTTAAAAATAAACTAAAAAAAATTATGCATAGAAAAGCGCAAATAAATGACTTTTGTAGTGTTTGCGGTTGGATTATATGTTTTGTAATATGAAGTAGATGTGGAAAATTCTCATCTTTATTTTCTTATGCAATGTTTAAACACGGAGGAGAAATCTAAAAATTCCAGCATTAGGGGGAAATGTATGATGGATATCCAATGAACTCTAATTTAGATGACAGTCAAGTACAATAACAAAGAACTACAGTGCTCAATCTGTCCTATGATTAGCTAAAAAACCGTTTAGATTCTTATGTTAAGATTTTTAAAGGTTGTGAAAGACAAAATTTCATGGAAAGCTTCACATATCATGTGGATTTACTATATGTATCTCTCAGAAAGGTCGGTTGGAGCACCAAGGACATTGTTGAATCTCTCAATTTTCATTCAAAGCAGCTAAAGTGGTCGGCTACATGCGATCTGTCTATATCGCATGCTTTTACTTTTCTTAGGGACTACACTATGCAAAAAATCTAATCTGTGTTCTATGTATTAAGAATTTGTAAGTGGTGAAAATTGACAGTGCAAAGATGAATCATTCCTTCTCAACTTAAATTCTATGTCCTCTTCTTTGAGTTACTTTTATAGATTGGATGGGTAAATCTATGTAGGCACATGCACTTGGTATCCTACCCTATGCAGATATGGTTTTCAAAATTCTGAAATTCATTTGTTTACATGATCTATCTCATTGACAGGTGCATATTTCAATTTATTGAAGCTTGAACTTGTATTTATCTGCTTCCACATTTATGTTTCATAAAGTAAAGTTTCAACTTTTTGTAGAAAAATTGCTTATTCCGATGTAGGAACATTAACAATTTTTGGAAAAATTCTTAATTTATTTTTAAATTCTAGATTCTTAAATTATTTTGGGCTCCTAAATAAAAACTTTGTAAATCTACATTAAAAATTAAAAAGTCTGAAAATGGATTCATGTAGAATGTGGCGCAGCTAAACTAAACTCAGACAAGCCTCCAAAGGCAAGATGGGTCAAACCATAATAGGTTAACTTATTGATGATCATAAGAGGGGCTGGTAGTGTGGCTTTAGATAAGACATCCACAAATTATAGCATAATTAGAAAAAAAATGACAAATTGGAAAAATTTACTTTAGGGATGAATATGAAAATAGATGCTATCAAACCCACAATCTATCCCTGTAAATATGTTGTATCAGATTTTGTAATAGTCGAAAAAAAAAAGTTGAAAAAATATCAAAGGAAAAAATCCACAAGGCATTGTTGGGGAATTAAAGGAGAAACTTAAACACCAAATATTAAAATAAAAACAATCATGGATTCCTCCACAATGGAGCTTGTATTTCTAAAATTTTATGAAGTGGGTCTGCTATATTGATTCTATAAATTTATATGTGTGGCTCAACATCATTGAAACCACATGTGTTACAAGTGAAGTGTGCTAAATAATTAAAATATCTTTTAAAAAAATAGTCTTGATGCTTCAATAAGAGAAACATCCTTAAACCATAGAAAACATTCTAAAAAATATACATTAAAAGTCTGGCAAAACTAGTTGCAGAAGTGGAATATTTTTTCTTACAAAATAAGTGAAATGACTTAGTTTTCTTCCATTTTTACATGCATTATCAATGTTACTTAGTCGTATTACTCAAAAAATATTGATCGATGCTAATGTTCTATTCAAAAGCATGGTGGTCGAATACAAGTGACAAACCACTGTATGCAGTGGTAGAGGGTTGCAGAAGGAACTCTGTGTGTCAACAATAGTGGAAGAATGAATTGAAAAATTCACAGTACTTATCAAAAGCCAGTCTCGAGGTATCAAGGAGGAATCCTGATGACATGTAACTGATTGAATGTTTGATAATGTTAAGTTGAAGATGATGCAAGACATTAAAATAGTTAATGGTTTGTATTGCCACTGATGTCAACTTGATATCATATGTATGGTCATGTACATAATGCCAAAGAATTCAGAGAATCAATGGAATAGAGATTATGCTTTCAGCAATGCATAAAAGTCAAGTATTCACTAAGTGACAGACAACACTAACAGAGTGCACACCATCGGTAAAGGCAAAGAAAAAGTCACAGTGATGCCCGACGAGCAGATGATAGGGTTGCCTAACAAAGAAAAATTCTATGATGCCTGAAGGACGAAGATCCTGAAGCTAACTGGAGTTACACCGACAAAACTGGCAGTTGTCACCGACGATGAACTACAGAGTTGACTGACAGAACAAAGAGTTAAGAAAACAACAAAATATCTAGCTGACAGAGCTTAAGGATAGACTTAACTTGTTGTTTTATTTGTTTTATTCACCCAGAGTTAAGTAATTGATTTAAAGAAGATTTGTACAGTTGGCAAGAAGATAACTACGAGATAAATCAGGAGTTAAAGCTGTAAATCAAATTGGATGGATTATTTTTCACGCCAAGAATCAAGAATCAAGAATTAAGGAATATCATGTCTATATAAGAGACAAGCATAATTCATTTCTGCAAACAATCAAATACACGGGGAGTGAATAGAAAGAGTATGCTGAAGAGAAACTGATGAAGGATAACTTCATACAGTCCTGATCAATCAAGCTGAAGGAGAGCTAAGGAATTCTGTGGACACCGACGAATAGTGAAGCACAACATCACAGAGCAGAAAGTGTGGAGCACAAAGAATTGAATTTATACATTGATCAGAGAGGTATTGTACTTAAATAGATCTAAAAATCTGCAAGTCAAGTTGCATTAGAAACAGGTCATAATGTTTCAGTTTAACCATTGAAGCATCAAGTCTCTTAACAGAGCAGGACTTAATCGTCTTCTATAATTGAGGTATATCCTAACAGATTTCCAAAAAGGTTGATTCATGAAAGTAGCATTGAATTTGCATAAAGCCTACTGATAGCCTAAGAAGAAGGTTGATTCAAGGATGGTAGCAAGATTTGCCTAAAGCCTATTGACAGTCTAAGAAGGAGGCTGATTCAAGGATGGTAGTAAAATAGATTCCAGATACTAAGTGACAACCTATGTATAAAATCCTCTAACAAGGTCACACTTAACAGTGTGTTTGTAACCTTTAATAGGGTTGGCTCCTAACAGGGCTCACTTCAAAAGAGTGAAAATTTGGGGTATCAGTCCCAGTGGTTTTTCCCCTAACAAGGTTTCCACGTTAAAATCTATGTGTTATGTGTGTATGGTTTATTACTTTATTATTTTACATTTCACATATGGATTTCTGGATTGATTGGTATACTCTGCATATTTACTGAGCATCGGTAAATAGTTTTTACTACTTATCAGTTATCAAGGAGAATAAGGAAAGACAAGGTAAACCGACAAACAGTTTATTATTTCAAGTATTTCATGGCATGCATCTTGTAGGGACTTAATAATCTGAGGTGTATTGATTGGTGGTAAAACATTAAAGGATAAATTTTTGAGGCCACTGATTCACCCCCCCTCTTAGTTATTACTAAAAATTGGTATCAGATCTTGTGTGCTTAGAAGGAAGGTTTTAAGACCTGAGTAAAAGCTCACAAGATGAACAGACGAGATGTGCTCAAGTTGAACAAAGAAAACTTTTCTTCATGGCAAAGCAAGATAAGACTCCACCTATCAGGTATTGGTAATGATGTTACTCAATACTTAGATACTGAATATGTGTTGCCTACAGGACCATTGACAATAGATCAATTGAGAGTGAAGCATGAGCATAACTACATGGTTATAGAGCTTTCTTCCTCACTCTCTAATGTTGAATTTGAAGATGTCAAGGATTGCACAACTGCAAAGAAAATGTGGGACAAGCTGAAGCTTGTACATGGAGGTGATACAAACATTCTGAGAGCCAAGGAAGAAATCCTTAGAGGAAATTTTGATGATCTCAGAATGAAAGAAGGTGAAAACATCACACAATACAACACAAGAATAAAGGAAGTAGTCAATGCTATATGAGGTGTTGGAGGTACACTTGAAGAGGAGATAGTGGTAAGTAAAATCTTAAGAACCTTATTGCCTGTATATGCTATTAGATTTTCTGCTGTTTAAGAAATGAGAGCAGTAGCAAACAATACAGTTACTCTAGATAGCTTAATTTTTAGATTGATTTCATTTGAGATGAATAACTTTAACAATAGTGTCTTACCAAGTTTAGAGTCTGCATTTAAGTCTTCTATGAAAATAAGCAAATCCAATCATAGATGCTCATCTAGAAGGGACAGTGAAAGTGA
>MU226909.1:8082387-8107629 GCA_018584345.1 Thuja plicata
TGTGTGTGGAGTAATCTGAGTTTTCAAAAATAACATTTTATATTGTTTCAAAAAGTTATAAGTTGATTACATTATCTGCATAATTGTACAAACTCAAATATAATAATTTATACTTATTTCATTATATGGGTGTGTAGATTACTTGAAAGTTAAGCATATGTACATTAGTCATTACCTGCTTAGCAATTAATGAGTTGATTACATTGTTGCAAATTTGTACAATATCAAGTATAATAATTTATACATATTTCATTATATTGTGTGTAGAGTAATCTGAATTTTCAAAAATAACATTTTATATTGTTTGACCATAAACACACAATGATTGTAGTTTGTCCATTATTTGTATTGATTTGACTACATCAATGATATAAGCTATATAAATTTTAAATAATTTATTATATTATAATTATTAATAAAAAACTACATAAAAGTTAGAATCTTGTTGTTCAATCAATAGGTTATATTGGTATTGTCATTGGATTAAACAATACTAACAACCCTCGCAACAATTCAAACTTGTTCAAGTAGTGGGTCCTTTCCCCTATGAGCTCTCTTAAAAAAAACCAAAAAAAAAAACCAAAAAGACCTCCCTCGTTGACTCTTAAAAAACAAAAATGACACAAATGATTTGTGATAGCAATATCAGGACATGAAAGTCTTCAAAATACAAATACAGATTAACAAGACAAGTAGACATTATTATTGGTGTGCATTTACTCCTGTCAGTATTGTACGTTTCATTCTTTCATCAATGGCATCTTCCTCATCTCACCATGGAAATACAGGGAATCATGCTTTCTCTGGAATTGAACGTCATGGCATAAGGAGGATAGTCTCTGAATCTACAAGATTGTTTGATGTGTTCATCAACCACAGGGGTCCCGATGTCAAGGAAACTCTGGCTATTCATTTCTACAATTCTCTTCGTGAGATGGGAATACGAGGGTTTCTTGATTCACAAGAGAAAGAACTTGGAGATTCTTTTACTTCCACCATTGAGAATGCCATCCGCTCTGCCTCAGCTCACATAGCCATATTTTCTAAAGGATATGCAGAGTCCCCTTGGTGTTTGGCAGAGCTGGTTCTCATGCTACACAGTCAAGCTAAGATCATTCCTGTGTTTTACGGGGTTGAGCCTTGGGAACTCCGCCACATAGATAAGGGAGTGTATTCTAATGCATTCAATGATTACAGAAAGAAATCCAGGTACTTGGACAAGCTTAAGGAGTGGGAGGAAGCACTCCAATCCGTGTCATTTACCGTGGGATATGAACTCCATAATTCAGAGTATGATTTCTGTTATTTTCAAAATACTTTTTAATTTCATTTTTTCTTTCTTAAACAATGCTTAAAATTTAGCCATTAGAATTTATTCCTTAGCAGATTCTTTCGCAAATTTTGAATTTCCTTATCAAATTCTGTTTTCCTTCTGCAAAGTTTGAGAGACTGCGAAAGCATATTGTCGGCCGTACAGAAAGAAGTACAAAGGACAAAATCTTTGCATGTTGCCAAATACCCAGTAGGGTTTGATAAACTTGTACATGATTTTGAAACGACTTGCCTTGATGAACTTGTGAAAGATCTGGAAAGGCAGAAGAGAATGCATGAAGAAGGTAAAAGAGAGGCCAATATTGTAGCTATTTTTGGAATGGGTGGGGTGGGAAAAACAACATTAGCCAAAGAGTTGTTCAACCAAAAGCGTGCCCAGTATTCTCGGTCATGTTTTCTGTTTGATGTGCGTGAAGCTTCTACAAAAGGGGAATTGCCTTCTTTGCAAATTAAACTCCTCAGAGAGCTCTTCCATGATAATCCCCCCAATTTTCATAGTACAGAGGAAGGAACAAGCTATATCAAGCATTATATAGAAAGGAGCAGTTTTTTAAGCTTCCTGATAGTTCTAGATGATATTGATCACGTAGAGCAATTAGATGTTCTATTTGTCATGGATATGCTGCATAAATTCGACAATAGCTTGGCTATTGTTACAACCCGTGATGTGGGAGTGCTCATAAGGGCAGGAATAACCTTTGGGTACAATCTAAAAGGAATGAACAGAAATGATGCAAAAGAGCTTTTTTGTTGGTATGCCTTAGGTCAACCCCAACCAGCTATGGGATACGAGGATGTGGTGGAAGCTTTCATAGACATCTGTGGAGGTTTGCCTCTGTCTCTCCAAGTTCTGGGGAGGCATGTTCATGGTACAACAAAGGACTATTGGTGGTTAGAATTTAATAAAGCTCGTAAGGTACTGCCTTATGACATAAAGCAGAGACTTAAAATAAGCTTTGATGCATTAGATAGTGAGGAAAAACAAATTTTCATGGATATTGCATGTTTCTTTATTGGCAAATCAAAGAGCATGGCAATACAGGTGTGGGATGGATCTGGCTGGAGTGGCCAACATGGATTGCAAACACTTAAAAATAGATGTCTGGCAGAAGAAATTATTGACTATTCTGATCAGGATTGCATTTTACTAAGAATGCATGATCACCTGCGGGATTTAGGAAGAGAAATGGCAAATGAATTGGCTTTTCCTCTTCGCCTGTGGTGCCCTCAAGATCTTAAATCTTTGGTATACTTCTTTCTTGTTTCAGATGAAGTTCCTTATTGTGATGTTTCAAATGTTTCCTTCATATTCCAGCACAAGTACGAGTTGCTTTTGTGAATGCAGGAATCAAAGGGATTTCAAGGCATTCTAGTTCAAACCAAAGGCAGGTGTTTCAATGCCATTTTTGACAGGTCTATGAGCTCTCAAATCATATATTTTTTAGGGCAATCAGACGATCGTGCCGAGAAATCAGCTATTTTGCTATGGCTTCAGCTTGGTCTGGATCATAAGGAGCACGCATGTATTCCTTCATGGGTTCCTCTTCAAAACTTGCAGAGCTTAAGAATCCATGGTGGTCTTCTCAAAAGAATGTGGCAGAGTCACCAACAGGTATTTGGTTCTTATCTATGGACAATTGATTTGTCATTAATATTATAATGGAATGCATTGCACTTCCATAATTTCTGCACTATTGTTTAGAATCCAAAAGTTTAAAACAATTTTTTTGAATTTCAGCCACCTTTCCAGCTGAAAGAGCTGCAGATTTCTCAAACATTTTTGAAGCACTTTCCAGATTTATCAGGAATATCAAATCATTTGGAAAATGTAGTCCTAGCTGGCTCAGAATGGCCAGTCCAAGGTTTTTCTTTATTGCAATTTCTGGGAATGAACCTTGGTAGCTTAGACTTGAGATATTCTGTATTGCATGGGGAACTAGTTTCCTATAATGGGGGAGAAAGGACTGCTATTAAGACTTTGGATATCAATAATTTCAAACTAATTGGGGAAGTGGTGTTGAATAATGGGGGAGAGTGTAGTACTGTTAGGTCCCCCATGAGAAGCCTTGAGAATTTAAAACTTAGCAACCAGAAACTTGTGACCAAGCTCTTAATCAATGGAAATCACTGTCCCAGCCTCAAATCTCTCAGACTTCACCACATGCAAAATCTAATTGAAGTGGATTTAATAAGTGTAAAAACATTGACTTGTCTGAAGGTTGACAATTGTAAACATTTGAAAAGATTGTCAGGATCGTGTACAAGTCTGGTAGTATTTGAGATTAGTCAATGTCCTGAGCTTGAGGATTTAAGCCTTGGCCATCTGAGGTGTGTGGAAAGGTTTCCATTGTGAGTTGCAATCATTTCAAAACTGTGTTGGGAATATATGGTCTGATGAAAGTTTCCAGCAGTGAACATTGCGAATGTTGTGAGCTTCAAGAGTCAAGTCTTTCCCAGCTGAGCTGCCTTGAAAAAATTACAATTAGAAACGGTGAATAATTGAAAAGCATGTCAGGAATGTTCAGATATGTGATGTCCAACAGTCATATCGTCATATTCAGTCAGTAAAACTCTTCACTTCCCCTGTTTTGAACTCTTTGCTTGCCCACATGAGTTTTATAGAAATTTGGGGATTGCGAAGTTTAATTGAATGAAAACTTGCTCCTAATAAAAGGAAAAACCTGTGCCCACTTTTCTTATGGATATAGTCTATTTGGTGAACCTCGTAATTCTTTGTCTCTGTACATTTTGCTGTATCTGAATTTTATTATCTCTGTTTTCTAATTGCTGTTTGGTAACAAATAAATAATTTTATCTGTTTCATTTAATTATCAAGGAATACATCTTAGGATGCTTGTATATCTGAACATTATTAACTGTCCTGTGTTTGAGGATATCAGTCTTGCCCATATGAATTTGCTGGAAAATTTTACTTTTGAAAATTGTAAATAATTGAGAAGTGTGTCACGTTTATTGGACCTCAGGAAACATATCTCAACATTTGTAACTGTTCTGTGCGTAGGGAATTAATTTTTGCTAATTTGAGTTGTCTGAAATATATTAGAATTGGAAATTGTATAAGTTAAATAAAACGTGTCAAGATTGTTTGATTTGAGGAAACTTGCAGATTTGAACATTGGTAAATGTTGGAAGCTGAAAGAGTTATTTTTTCCAATCCGAAGTGCCTGAATAATCTTTCAATTGTAAATTACAAGAAATTGAAAAGAGTTTCAGGAGTATCTGAGTTCAGCAAAAACTCAAAAGAATATCGTTTCTGATAATTGGGTTCTTGAGCTTGAATCATGCCTTGCCAATATGAAGCATTTGGAGAGGATTGCAATTTAAAGATATAGGAAGCTACACAACATAACACTGCCGACAACCCTCATCCAACTCACTCTGCAAGGTTTTCGAGGATTGAAATTGATAGCAGGAATATGCAATCTTTCAGAGTTTGTAGAGATGTACATTAGTGAATGTCCAGAGCTTGAGGTGTTGTCAAGTCTTGCCTGATTGAGCTGGTTGAACTAGATGGCAAATTACCGTTGTGAGAAGCTGAAGAATATAACAGGTGTCAAAGAGTTGTTTGCTTTGAAAACGCTGCAACTTTCATATCGGAATAATGCAGCAGTACGGGATTTCATTTACATGTTGCAGGTATTCAAAGGAATGCTGGTTCTGACCGGCTAAAAGAAATCTGGCAACTTCTAATTTAAGATTGTTTTGTTCATTATTGACCTTGACCTTTATTTTTTTGCTTTATCTTTGAAGATAATCTAAATATTTTTTAGGGATCTACCGTAAGAAAAGAATTCGCTGTTCTGTGTTAATACAGTAAAGTTTTAGTTTCTTCAATATCAGATTGTGCCGTCAAAATTTATGGGTACCAAGGGAAGAGCAACTGGCGAAGCAGAAAAAACCTTAGATGCGTAGCCTTTTTTGACGTGATTGGGGCTGATACAATCACTGAAAATTGATAGTGAAATGTCTAAACCAGCAGGCTCAGCGAGAATAAACAAACAGAGGGATTCAGATGCTGTCAGTGAAGTTGGTACTGATATGTATATATCACTTGATATAGTGGGAATTGCGCCACTGAGTGGTTGATTGAGAAAAATCATAACGTGCCCTGTGGTTTGGTTTGACAGGTCTATTACAGGAGGATGTTTATAAACAGACATCCCACATGGGTCATTTTCACCTGTGCCCAGGAAGATCGATAGTTAACATTGTAATTGCTTCAGACAATTGTGATGTTAATATGAATTATTATTGAGTTATGAATAAGGGGTGCACGGTGAGCATGAAGAAAGGTGAAGAGAGGAAAATTCGGCATGTATTGAAAACAATTGCTGATCTGTTGTATGAGAAAGAAGGCCTGTGATACAGCTGCAGTGCCTACTTTAATTAGCTTGATATAACTTAAAATAACAGAGCTAGGAAGTTTGAAACAAATTGGGTGGGGGGCTTTCGTAGATTGGCATCACAATCAGGAAAAACCAATTTAGATGATTTTTGAATTCAGGATCACGTTCTCTGCTTGTGGAATCTTTGGAGAGCGATTTCAAATCTGATTTCCTCAGATAGGAATTTCATCCAAGACAACCTTAACATCTAGAGTTCTTAACCTAGGATTTCCTCCACTCTCATCAGTAATCATGGGATTAGCAGCTCAAGTTTAATGTAAAAGATCCAATGACTTGAGGGAACAGTTCAAAGATGGAATATCAAAATCGTGTCATCCAGAGTAAGCCTAACAGCAGAATACATAGACAGCTTATATTGAATGGATAGGATATCCAAAAAGAAGTTCATAACAGGTCAATATCAAAATTGAAACTAAGAACATGTGTTCAAATTCTAAAGCTGGGGTTTCATGGAGAGGAGCTTTATAAAATATTTGGTGGTTCAAATTCTAAAGCTGGGGTTTCATGGAGAGGAGCTTTATAAAATATTTGGTGGGCACTACTGAGATTTTTTAGGATTATATTTAAGTGGGTTTTTTATGAATTTAGTAGTCCAGTCTAAACTTAAACTTAAAAGTTTATAGAGATCTTATTAATTTTATTATTTAGCATATTCAATTGACTAGAGTAAATGAATAAAAAACAAAAAAATTATGCCAGATCCCCTGACTGCAGCCTTTGTGAAATAAAATAGCAGTCTTGAAAGCTCAGATCAGAGCCTAGGGCCAACTGGGAGATCCCCTGACTGCAGCCTTTGTGAAATAAAATAGCAGTCTTGAAAGCTCAGATCAGAGCCTAGGGCCAACTGGGATTAAAGGATAATTATTGAACTAAGGGCTCCGTGCCTGGAATTAATCTGGAATAAGGCATTATTTAATCTGAGAATAAATTAATTCGTTGTTTGGGGTCATTTTTTGAATTCCTGAATTAGAAATTAATCCCCATCTTGAACCAATGCTTGCATTAGTTTATTCTAAAAAATTGCTGGAATTCATTTCTTATTGAAGAATAAGCTATTATGGATTCAAATTTATTTTATTTTATTAATTTTTTTGTTTTTAAAAAAAAATTTTAAATTTTTTTATAAATCTTTTTTTTAATGTGGGTATGTATATATACACACATGTGTGTATATATAAATGTGTGTATATACACACACATGTGTGTATATACACACACATGTGTGTATATACACGTGTATATACACACACATGTGTGTATATACACACGTGTATATACACATGTGTGTATATATGTGTGTATATATACACATGTATGTATGTATATGTATGTGTATATATACAAGTGTGTATACACACACACATGTGTATATACATATGTGTGTATATATGTGTGTATATATACATATGTGTGTATATATGTGTGTATATATACATATGTGTGTATATACACACGTGTGTGTATACACATGTATGTGTATATGTGTGTATATATGTGTATATAATATATATACACACGTGTGTGTATGTGTGTACACAAGTTAAAAATACATATTGTTCAAATTAATTAAAAAAAGAAAAATAATCCTTATTTCAATTCCACAATATGGGATTCAAACGCAGAATAGCTTATTCCAGCTTTCATTTTCAGCACCAAACAAGCCTAGGGACGACTCAGTCAAGGGTATTATTTAATATTAGTTATGGCAACTAAGATTAGTTAAACCCTGTTTGAGGGACCGATTAGAATTAGAGGAAATAGATAGCAATTTACCTTTGGGCTAACAAAGTTGGTTTATAATTAGAGCGAATGTCAATTAAGAGGTGCATCCCTTGAAAAGACAACAGTCTTGATGAAAGTTTGTGACCCCTTCTAATTTTAAGATATAAGAGGGAGAACCTACTCGCGGGAAAAGGACATCGAAGAAGATCAATCAACATTTAAGCTAATACAAATTACAAACTGTTAGATTAATATATATATCACACAATAGTTACATACGTATCAGATATTGTGGTATGAATTAAATTCATTATCGTATGATTTAACTAACTCATTATACATCTTTATTCATAAGAAGTATGAATGTATGCAGATATCCCATTGTTTCTGATGTATATTTAATAATGAAGTAGGAATGTATGATTAATGTGGATGAAGATTCCTTAAACCTTATGGCCAATCCACCGTTCCATTATGGAGGGGAGATAGGGCATATGAGGAGTGCAAGTACCATCAAGGTCCATTTGAGTAGTGGTAAATCTGAGAGGGGCTGGGAGGCCGCATGATAGGTGCCATTAATGTGCTCCTGGGCTTGATGGATAGGTTTAATGCACCTTGTATAATCTCCTAGGTTCTTCATAATGAAGATGGGTTATGGGAAAAGCATTAAGGGAATTCCAGGTACACATTATGATGGAATACATATAACGAATGCAAGTAGCACCTAAATTCTATTCGAGTAGAGGTAACCTCGAGTGTGGCTAGGAGGCCGAATGGTGGGTGCCTTAATGTGCTCTTGGGCTTGATGGAAAGGAATAGCTTGAGGTGTCTTATATGTTTTTCAAAGGAACTCCATCAATGAAATTAGTCATATTATATGATTGAGTTAATGTTCTTAACCCTAGTAGAAAAGATATGTTTTATGGATTATGTTTCAATGATTACCTAATGTAATTGCAGGGTCTCAACCAAGATCTATCTTATTCTACAATCGGTAAATGATATTCCATTTCTTGTTTTACTTCGAATTGTAATTATAGGGAAAAATCTAGGGCATTGAAAAAGTGGACATTACAAATTAATTGGTGAAAATTGAAAAATTCAGGATGTTTAACAAATGACAAGGAAAACAGCCTAATTTGGTGGAGCAATTTCTAGCTCCCCGCCTTTTCCTCCTACTCAAATCTATTGTCTCAAAACGTAGGGGCTTCTATTCTTTCGAAAGAGATTCCAATTAATCCTGAACAAATTGCTTCCTGAGACTACTTGCTCCTTAAAATAGATGCTAGAAGCCTCCCATGAGATCACAGCCTAAGGCAGATAATGAATCAGGGCATATGTATTCAGGAATTCGTCTGCACCATCTTAAATGACTGTTTTTGTTTGCTAATAATAGCAGTTGATTCAACTAGTGAGTTGTTTTCTAGGAATAAAAGGAACAACGGTCTTCTGTCCTGTTCCTGAAGTTTTGGTTCTTCGGCCAGCTTTTTAGGAGAAAACTATTCAGACTCTACTTAGTCTCTCACGGTCTGTTGGCTATAATGACAATGTTCCTATTTCCAGGAATCAGGGGAAGTCATGGATTAGTGAAAGTGTAAGCTTCAGCACAACCAAGGATATTAAGGTTGGGGTCCCTTCGAGGGGTCTTTTAAAAAAATTAAGTGGGTGCTTTTGAGATTTTATAAGATTATTTTGAAGTGGATGGTCTTATGAATTTTTTGTGGTGCAGTTTAAGGTCTAGAATTTATGGAAGCTGGGGTCTCATGAATGTTATTATTTAATGTGTTCAATTCAATAGAATAATAAATATAAAATATTAAAATTTTAATTGATAAAAATTGGAAAACTTAAGATGATTGACCATGGAGAAAGCTTATGTAAACCTTCTTGTCTGTAAATATAAGTTATTTCTAATACGATTGTATGTTGTGATGCTGTGTGTATTTCTGTTCACTCTGAACTGCTATGCTTTTGGCAAAGAAGATGTAATTTCCCTATGGTTATCTGGGACATTGCATCAGTTTGGTATCAAGCATTTCACCCATTGAAGTTTTGTTCTTCCTGTCAGGCATTTCAATTCCTTCTTTCACCTATTCATTGATCTTATCCCTTAATGCTTACAACAATTACAAATTGCTCAGAGAATTTTTCTCTATTCTGGGCGATTGGCCTTTTAAAAGAAACAAATGATACGTGAAAGGGGAACATAAAGAGAATGAGGGATGAAGAAAAACAGGATGAATGAGATTAAGATAAAGAGAATGAGGGGATGAAGATGTAGAGTATTTTATCCGAAAGAAGGGGAAGGCATTGAAGATCATAATGTAAGAGGAGAAGAGATGGAAGACTACAATGAAGAGGAATGCACTCTATCACACAACATGGCCGAAGATGTTGAGGGATTGGAAGTAATCCACAATACATAAGTTGTAGCTAAAATGGCTATCTTTAGAGTCCACATATGCGGTGAAGACTAATTGGTTCCAGAGAACACAACTAACGACAAGAACAAATGTGAAGACTACCACTTTCCTGGAGAAAGAACAAATGTGACTACAAAAGTGACCAAGGAAAGAAACAAGAACAAAATA
Source organism: Thuja plicata (assembly GCA_018584345.1). Taxonomy (NCBI): domain Eukaryota; kingdom Viridiplantae; phylum Streptophyta; class Pinopsida; order Cupressales; family Cupressaceae; genus Thuja; species Thuja plicata. The sequence continues at coordinate 8,092,460 of MU226909.1, forward strand.
TATTTGTTCTGCAATGGAAGATGCTGCAAAGAAAAAATCATCTTGGAGCTTTATATACATCACATAGAGCCAAGAGATAACATCCTTATGAAATGACTGGAAAGAATGCCTAAATGACATTATGCAGAGGAGGAAGCACCTATGGGAATTTTTAATTTCTTTAACACGAATTTTGTCTCTAATTATTTTTGTGCAAGTGCAAGAGAATGTTGGACAAATGAAATGGAAATCATTGGTGGCTTCTGGCGGAGAAGGACCCACTAAGAATGAATCTAAGCATACAAGAAGTGGGGAAAAGAATAAAACAAGACAAATTTGTTGAGGAAAACATATGCTCCAACAAGTAGATGGAAGCAGAATAAGAAAAGAATGAAGAATTGTGATAGTATGGGATCGCGTGCAAGGGAAACCATGGTCTTATTTGGTCAAAAGTATGGTTTTACCATCTATTCCAAAATTTACTTGGATGTTTAATGTCGTAGCAACTTGGGTGGAAGAAATCTCTTATCACCAAAAGAAAATTTGAAAAAATGAGGATAATGATAGCATCTACATTAAGAAATTCATCCGAACCAATCTTAAATCTAGGCTTTTGTTTGCTAACACTAGCAGTTAGATCAATCGTCGAGTTGTTTCCTAGGAATAGATGAGAAAATGACACTTCGTCTCTCATAATCTATTGCGTATATTGAAAAGTGTTCCTATTTCAATGTATAAGGAGAAGTTTTGGATTGCTTTAGGACATTTGACAAGTAGATCAAAAGCTATAAAGAAAAATGAACTGAGAAATATAAAAACATTATTAAAATAAAATATGTTAATGTAGTCCAAATTTTAGAATAATTATATGGCTAGAAAGCGAACAAGATGTTTGAAATTTTGGTGGTAATTTAATTGAATATTGTTATATAATGACTTGCAATTTCAGAATCGAGAATGTCAAAAGCTTATCAAATGGAGGCAAATAAAGAGTCCAGGCCTTTAGGGTTGTTAGTCAAATTTATTTACAAAGCACAAAAGGAGGGAATTTTTTTTAATTGAAACACAAAACATGGGCACGTTTCAAGTTTGATGTATTTTATCAGAAAATGCGATCGTATTTTGTGGAACATGAAAGATGATATTTTATAAAACAAAAAACATCTTGTTGTGACCTTTTCATGCCATTTCCCTAGTGCAAATGGGGACACCCTCTTTTGCTTGGTAGATTAGCAGTTGGTTAGGTTGGTCTTATCTTGTAAACATTTAAGATCTTAAATGTTGATGTTCTAGTTTACAAATCAAGATCCTTAACAAGGTGGGATTTCACTAAGTGTCAATGAAAATTCTAAACAAGGGGTAGAATTTCCACCTCCTATGATGACAAGCCTTAGCAATATGGAGAATTCACTCAACCTTAGTCAAGTGTTCCTCAAGAACATAAAGATTCCTAATCAGGTCTTGGGCTAATTCTTGTGCGATTTTAGAATAAGATCAACGTTTTGGGTGAATTAAAAAGTGCAACTCAACATGCAATAAATAAATTCGTAACACATGGTTAAAATTTGACCTCCTCTTTGAGGAAAATCCTTGGTGAGTATGGAAATTGGATTGAGTATTGATCAAAATTCCAAACATAGGTCTAATTGTCGACCTACTTGATAAAGTTGTTTATGTGAGTTGCTAACATCTGATATACATTTTGCTCAAAATATCTCTAAGTGTGGAGTAAACATTGATGAAATTCCTAAACAAATGCACAATTTTGTTTTTCTTGTAATGATTAATCCAAATCCTTGGTGAATTTTAGATCTGGTTTTGATGCAAAATCCTTACGAAGTTTGATTTCCGTCCAACCTTTAAAGGAATTCCAAATGGTTTTGAGGGTTGTGGTTTTAGTTTTGGCTGAAATTCCTAAAAGCCCTTGCATTTTTGACCAATTCCCACACATTTGTCCCAAGAGACGTCTGATTCCCGACCTAGGTTGTGTGGGGTTCCCAACAAGCATGTGATTTCCAATCAATTTGAGAAAAGTATTCCCAACACCCTCCAAATTTTCGACCTAGGTTGTGTGGGGAGTTCTAATGAACATGTAATTTCTGACCGATTCCCATGCATTAATCCAAACATGAGGTGGATATTTTACTTGTTCATGGAGAGAATTTCCTGAGACATGCCTGGTTTTTGACATGCCTTGTGTCCACAATCCAAATGGATGCCTAATATTTGACTTCCATATTATGGAACATCTTAAGGCAAGGGTAAAATCTGGTTGTTGTGGGGGAAACTCCAAACATTTGTCAAGATTCCAACTTGATTCTCATGCCTTCATCCTAGTAAACATCAAATTTCCAACTAGCATTACGCACTTGTTGATGACATGTAACTGATTGACTATTTGAAGATGTTAAGTTGATAACCGAAATGCAGAAGGATAATGCAAGACATTAAATCAGTTAATGGATTGGATTGTCATTGATGTCAACTTGATATAATCTAATCGGTTATAATCAAAGTGTCAAAGACTTCAGAGAATCAAAGAGAAAAATATTATGCTTTGAGTAATGCATAAAAGACAAGTTTCACAATGTGACTACAAACATCGATGGTCAGTGAAACCCGACGGATAGAGATCACTATCAGTCAAGTCACAGTGATGCTTGAGCAAGGACACCGATGACCAGAATCAAAAGCATACTCGACGGCCAGAAATATAGTGTAAACCGACGGAGAAGCCCGAGGAGAACTGGAGTGTTGACCGACGCTATCAAAGAGTTAAACACTGAAATTAACTTGAGTTCAGAAATGACAAAATATCTAGCTAGCAGAGCTAAATATAGACTTAACTGGTAGTTATCATTGTTTTCATTGACAAGATAAGCCAGAGATAAGTAAATGATTAAAAGTTGTTTTGTCTAATTGGCAAGAAGATCTCAGCGAGATAAAACATGAATTTTGCTTTAAATCTAATTGGCGAGGATTGTGGATCACGCCAAGTTCAAGAAAATCAAGAACCTAACAACGGTGATATCATGTCTATAAAGAGACAACTCAATTCATTACAAATTGGTGTGGGGAGTAGAATGAAAAGAGGATGCTGAAGAGAAACTGATGAAGAACAACTTCATACAGTGCTGATCAATCAAGCTAAAGAAAGAGCTAAATATTTTTGCGGACACCGAGCAACAGAGCACAACATCACTGAGCAGAATCAAAGTGGAGCAAAGGTATAAACAGAGTTATATTGATCAGAATAGTTTTATGAGATTACAATAGATTTGAAAATCTGCAAGTATAAGTTGTAAATGTGAACAAATCATACTGTTTCAGTTTAACCATTGATTCAGAAAGTCTCTTAACTGAGCGGGATTTAAAGATCCTTTTTATATTGAGATACATCCCAAGGAGTATCAAAAAGTTTGATCATGAAGATACCATGAGATGCTAGATACCTATTGACAGGCCGAGTGAGTGTTTGATCAAGGATGGTAGCATAGAGATGCCTGATATCAAGTGACAGACTAAAATTTCAAATCCTCTAACAAGGTCCAATCTAACAGTGTGTTTGTAACCTTTAACAGGGTTGGCTCTTCACCGAGCTCACTTCAGAAGAGTGAACATTGGGTTACTGGTCCCAAGTGGTTTTTCCCTTAACAGGGTTTCCACGTTAAAAATCCATGTGTCAATGTGTTTATGAGTCATTACTTTAGTGTTTTGCATTACACTTAAATGGATTGATTGGTATACTCTAGTTAATTTACTGTCTTTCGGTAAATTAACATATTGCTTTCCAGTAAACATACAGTAGAAGGTTCTACAAAGCATTCCGAGCAATAGTAATTTGATATAAGCATTTGGAGGCATTCATCTTATAGGACTGATGATAACTAGAGGTATAAGATTGTGGTACTAAGTTTTAAGGGTTGATTATTAGAATATTTTTGAGGGCACTGATTTACCCTCTCTCTCAGTTATTACTAACAATTGGTATCGGAGCTTGTGTGCTTAGAAAGAGAGTTTAACAACTCAAGAAAAATATCACAAGATAAACAGATGAGATGTGCCCAAGTTGAATAAAGACAATTTTGCATCATGGCAAAGCAGAATAAGACTCCACTTATCAAGTACTGGAAATGATATTGTTCAATACTTAGATACTGAATATGTGCTGCCTACAGGACCTCATACTCTTGAGCAATTAAGAGTCAAGCATGAGCATAACTACATGATGATAGAACTTGAATCATCACTCTCCGATGCTGAGCTTGAAGATGTCAAAACCTACACCTCTGCAAAGCAAATGTGGGATAAGTTGAAGCTTTTACTTGGAGGAGATGCCAATGTACTCAGAGCAAAGGTAGAAAGCCTAAGAGGGAGGTTTGATGACCTAAGGATAAAAGAAGGAGAAAATATCACTCAGTATAGCTGTAGAATAAAAGAGGTACTTAATGCTATTTAAGGAGTTGGAGGTGTACTTGAAGAGAAGACAGTGGTAAGCAAAATCTTAAGAACCTTTATTGCCTGTTTATGCTATTAGAGTTTATGCTATTCAAGAAATGAGAGCAGTAGCAAACAATACAATTACTCTAGATAGTCTAATTGGTAGACTAATTTCATTTGAGATGAATAACTTTGACAATAGTGTCTTACCATCCATAAAATCTGCATTCAAATCTTCTCTTAAGATAAGTAACTCAAGTCATAGACATGCTATTAGAAATGACAGTGACAATGACAATGAGGATCAAGGACTTGCTGAGATTGAAACACTTATGGCCAGAATATTGCAGAGAGGCAAAGGAAGATAGAAAGGTAAATTACCACTTGTATGTTTCAATTGTAAAGAGGTTGGACACTTTGCTGCAAGATGCCCGAACCGAAGAAAAGATGACATAGGAAATGACATATCATATGAGAAGAAGTTTGATAGAAGTGATAATAGGGATTACCGAAGGAACCAACAATCTGACAAGAGAGATACTCGAGACTACAAGGACAAAGGGAAGAAAGCTTGTTTCCTAGCTGAGAACAGAGCTGATGACACCGACACTGAATCAAAAAAAGACATTGAGATGGTATTTGTAGTCATGAAGGATGATTCATATGAAGATGAAGAAATGTATGTAGAAACTGCACTCGTATCTAAAGTTAGTAAGAATGATATCTGGATCATATATAGTGGTTGCACTCACCATATGACCGGTGATAAACAAAAGTTTGAGACTTTTGAATACTATAATGGTCGTTAAGTGAGTGGGAAATGATACACCTTGTCTAGTTGAAGGTAAAGAAACCATAATGTTGAATAACCTGATTAAATGTGAAAAATGCTTACTGGGTTAAATGACTGAATTACAATTTGTTAAGTGTTTCTCAGTTGAACAATTCATGTCACAGAGTAGCATTTTAAAATAAGAAGGCAAAGATATTCAATGAATCAGGAAGGTTGATTGGTCCTGGTGAGCAGACAAAAGGTAACCTTTTCTATATTAATGACACTAACACCACTTGTTTAATGGCTAGAAACGAAGTCATATGGTTGTGGCACAAATGATTGTGTCATGTGAAATTTGACATGATAAAGATAAGCAACAAAAGGAATGTTAGAGGATTACTGACAATGACTAAACCCGATCATATCATGTGCAAAAATTGTCTAAAAGGTAAGATGACAAAGTCTAGTTTCAAGAGTAAAACCTATACATCTACTGCAATTATAGAATTAGTCCATACATATCTATGTGGACCCATGAGGACAAAGAGCTACTAAGGAGATAGGTATTTTATTCTCTTTGTTTATTATTTTTCTAGAATGATGATAGTCATGTTTTTAAAAGATAAATCAAAAGCAGTTAAGATGTTTAAATGGTATAAGGCTATGGTAGAAAAACAAAGTGAAAAGAAATTGAAATTCTTAAGGTCAGATAGAGGAGGGGAATTTATTTAAGAAGAATTCACTGACTATTGCAATGAGCATGAAATTAAAAGACAGGTTTCTGCACCAAGAACATCTCACTGACTATTGCAATGAGCATGAAATTAAAAGACAGGTTTCTGCACCGAGAACACCACAGCAAAATAGAATTGCTGAGAGGAGAAACAGATCAATTGTTGACTGTGCAAGAACATTAATGATTAAGAAAATCATCACTCAAAATTTCTGGAGGGAAGCTGTCAGTACTGCTGTCTATACACTAAACAAAGTACAATTGAAGGACACAAATAAGACACCCTATGAGCTTTGGTATGGTCATACACCCAATGTAAGTTACTTCAGAATCTTTGGTAGTCAATGTTATATATTGAAGGATGATAGAAATGGAAAACTTGACTGCAAAAGTGAAGAAGGTATATTTCTAGGGTACTCAACTAAAAGCAAGACTTATAAAGGTCTTAACAAGTCATCTAACCAAATCGTTGAAAGTGCAAATGTGAAAATAGATGCATTTGTAGAAAAGAATGATAAGGAAAAAAAAAGGAACTAGAGGACTACAATAGGTTTGTTTATACAAAACCTGACACTCTACCCGAGAAATAGTGTGTTGCTCCCGAGCATCAGAACATTGCACCCAAACATCATGCTAAAATTAGTGACAATCAGGATAATCCTCAAGATGATGTTCCTAACAATGGAGATGCGATTGAAGCTGAAGAAGATTATCAGAATGATGAACACAAAGCTGAACCGAAACTTGCCAAGTATGTCTGAAGACGTCATCCACAAAATCAAATCATAGGAGATAAGAATGCTGGAACAAGAACAAGAAGTAAGTCACTCAACACCAGATGTTTACTTTGTGATTTTGACCCTAAATCTGTTAACAATGCACTTGAGAATGAAGAATGGGTCAGTGCTATGAATGAAGAAATACAACAGATTGAGAAGAACAATACATGGACACTAGTACCGAGACCAGATGACAAGAATGTCATCGGTACCAAATGGATATTCAAAAACACGCTGAATGAGAATGGAGAAGTCACTAGAAATAAAGCAAGATTAGTATGCAAGGGATATGAACAAGAATGTATTGATTATGGAGAAACCTTTGCACCCGTTGCTAGAATAGGAGTTAGAATCTTATTTGCTTATGTTGCATTTAAAGGATTCAAGGTATACTAGATGGATGTCAAATCTGCATTCCTAAATGGAATATTTGAAGAAGAGGTATACATTGAACAACCATAAGGGCTTGTTGATCTAGACAAGAGAAATATGGTATATAGACTATATAAAGCCTTGTATGAATTGAAACAAGCACCAAAAGCCTGGTATGAAAGACTTCACTCATATCTCATTAGCATAAATTTTTTTAGAACAAGTGAAAATAACAAATCTGTACTTAAAAGAAGATACCGATGGTAATATTCTGATTGCTGAAATTTTTGTTGATGATATCATTTTTGGGGGAATGAATTGTTATGCAAATCCTTTGCTAATGAAATGAGCCAGGAATTTGAAATGTCTATGTTTGGAGATATCAAATTCTTTCTTTGTCTACAGATTCTTCAACAAGACGCAGGCATATACATCACTCAGTCCAAATACATCAAGGAAGTGCTAAAGATATTCAAGATGGAAGATTCCAAACCAGTTGGAACACCTATGACTACCAGATGTAAGCTGACAAGAGAAGACAAATCTAATGAGGTAAATCAGACCTTATATAGATCAATGATTGACAAACTGATGTATGTTGTTCACACCAGACTAGATATTGCACATGCAATGGGGATAGTTGCAAGATTCTCTGCTAATTCCAAAGAATCACATATGACTACTGTCAAAAGAATTCTGAGATATCTGAAGAACACTGAGGACTATGACTTATGATACAAAAGAGAAGGAAAACTTGAGCTACAAGTCTATACATATGTTGATTGGGCTAGAAACATTGATGACCGAAAGAGCACAACTGGAGGAGCATTCTTCATAGGTGACATACTTGTCACATGGATAAGCAAGAAGCAAGGATGCATCTCTTAGTCTACTGTAGAAGTAGAGTATGTTGCTGATGCTGCAAATTGCTCCAATATTGCATGGATCAAACAATTGCTGGATGGTATGAATATGAAGATTCTCAAACCAGTAATTATCTATTGTGATAACACCAGTACAATAAAAATTTCTAAAAATCCAGTCATGCATGTTAAGACTAAGCATATTGCTATCAAGTATCACTATCTAATAGAACAAGTGAAAGCAAAAGAAGTCACACTGGTATATGTTCAATCAAAGGAATAGTTAGCTAACATATTCAGTAAGCCATTATCGAAGGATACTTTTGAGTACTTGAGACAGAGACTAGGAGTCCAACCCTTCTCTATCAGTCAGCAAGCTGACTAAGAGGTTGCATCAACCTATATCAAATCTGAAGATCAGTCATGTTGATGCAAACACTAAGATGGACAACAATAGATACATTTGTACATTGCAAGGTACATATCTGCACCAAAAATTAGAACATTTTATTATTGATGGATAGGGAAATGCAAAGAATATATTATGCAAAGGAATGAGACATGATATAGATGATAAAACAAGAAGTATTTTTTTTGGCATCGTTGTCAAAGGGAGAGAATTATCTCATTATCATCAGGAAGAGTCATTATCATCAGGGAGAGATTTGCCCTATCATACAAAGAGAGAAATGATCTCATTATCAAAAGGAGAAATGATTCCATATCACATAAAGAAGAGATATCATAAAGGGAGAGATTATATCATAGAGAAGTTCGTAAGAATCATAAAAGAAGAGTTAATCAATATTCTAAGGGAGAGAAATTGATTACACATGAAATATCCATCTAAGGGAGAGAAGTAACAAAGGGAGAGAGCTCAGACAAAGAGAAAGATTAATGTCAAAGAAAAAAAAAGATTATCAAGAAGAGGAACAGTCAAGGAAAAGCACATATCAGAACAGAGATATCAAATGATACATCTATCTAGCGAAGGGATTGAAGACTAAAGTTGACCACTCTGCATTAAACAAATCTAAGCTATTTTTGAGCTTACCTAGAGCCAAACATTTGTAATAGTTACATTTGGAAAGCTTGATGAAATTGTATATTTCATATTGTATTAGTGATAGTATAGTATGATAATGTAGTATGTTGCCATCAATGCCAAATGGAGAGATTGATGACATGTAACTGATTGAATGTTTGAAGATGTTAAGTTGATAATCGAAATGCAAAAGGATAATGCAAGACATTAAATTAGTAAATGGATTGTCTTGTCATTGATGTCAACTTGATATAATATAATTGGTTATAATCGAAGTGTCAAAAACTTAAGAGAATCAAAGAGAAAAATATTATGCTTTCAGTAATGCATAAAAGACAAGTATTCACAATGTGACTACAAACACCGACGGTAAGTGAAACCCAACGGATCGAGATCACCGACAGTTAAGTCATAGTGATGCCCGAGCAAGGACACCAACGAGCATTATCGACGAGCAAAATCACAACCATACCCGACGACCAGAAATATAGTATAAACCGATGGAGAAGCCCGAGGAGAACTAGAGTGTTGACCGACGCTATCAAAGAGTTAAACACCAAAATTAACTTGAGTTCAGAAACGATAAAATATATAGTTGGCAGAGCTAAATATAGACTTAACTGGTAGTTATCATTGTTTTTATCGACAAGATAAGCCTGAGAAGTAAATGATCTAAAGCTGTTTTGTCGAGTTGGCAAGAAGATCTCAGCGAGATAAAACAAGATTTTTTCTTTAAATCTAATTGGCGAGGATTGTGGATCACGCCACGTTCAAGAAAATCAAAAACCTAACAACGGTGATATCATGTCTATAAATAGACAACTCAATTCATTACGAATTGGTGTGGGGAGTAGAATGAAAAGAGGATACTGAAGAGAAACTGATGAAGAACAAGTTCATACAGTGCTGATCAATCAAGCTAAAGAAAGAGCTAAAGTTTTCTGCAGACACCGAGCAACAAAGCACAGTATCACCGAGTAAAATCAAAATGGAGCAAAGGTATAAACAAAATTATATTGATCAGAATAGTTTTATGAGATTATAATAGATCTGAAAATATGAAAGTATAAGTCATATATGTGAACGAATCATATTGTTTCAGTTTAAACATTGATTCAGAAAGTCTCTTAACTGAGTGAGATTTAGAGATCCTTTCTACATTGAGATACATCCGAAGGAGTATCAAAAAGTTTGATCATGAAGATAGCATGAGATGCCAGATACCTATTGATAGGCCAAGTGAGTGTTTGATCAAGGATGGTAGCATAGAGATGCCCGATATCAAGTGATAGACTAAAATTTTAAATCCTCTAACAAGGTCATACCTAACAGTGTGTTTGTATCCTTTAATAGGGTTGACTCTTCACCGAGCTCACTTTAGAAGAGTGAACATTTTGGGTTACCGGTCCCAAGTGATTTTTCCCTTAACAGGGTTTCCACGTTAAAAATCCATGTGTCAATGTGTTTATGATTCATTACTTTAGTGTTTTGCATTACACATAACTTAACTAGATTGATTGGTATACTCTAGTTAATTTATTGTCTTTTGGTAAATTAACATACTGCTTTTTGGTAAACATACAGTAGAAGGTTTTACAAATCTTTCCGAGCAGTAGTAATTTGATATAAGCATTTGGAGGCATTCATCTTATAGGATTGAAGATAACTAGAGGTATAAGATTGTAGTACCAAGTTTTCAGGGTTGATTATTGGAACATTTTTGAGGCCACTTATTCACCCCTAGTTATTACTAACACTTGTACCTGTGTGCTAAAAATGTGTCACACTTCTATGAGTCAATATATTTAAGATTGCTCAAGAATGAGATCTTGAATGACGACTCATAGCTCTCTATTTATGGAGTGTAAGGGTTTGTAATGGAGGACCTCATATTGACCTAGTTTGTGCCCATGCAAGTACACCATAAAACGAGAGACTCAAAAAGGAAAAATAAGAGTGCTAGTATCCATGATCATCAAGTATGCATGCAAATGAAAGCTATTCTATATGATAACAATGCAAGAAAGGGAATTAATCTATATGATAACAATGCATGATTATTCTATGAAAGGAAATACAAATGCAAGATTAATCTATAAAAGGAAACATGAATCTAATCTAACATGAAAGTACAAAATTAATTTAAATGGATTGCCATGGGGCATGAAAGAAGAAGACAAGAAGAGAGAAGATGCAATATCCAAGCTCAAGTGTTCAAATTCTCCTCCAAAATTGCTCTTCAAACCTGCAACATAACAATAGCATACAATCTTCATTATCAAATGAGAATGAGAGGTTTCTTTATAAAGAGAAATGTATGATAAAGATTAAGAGGCAAAAATCAAAGGCTATGATTAAGAGGCGAAAATCCCACCACTTAGGAAGATGTGTAGGAAAATGAACTTAATTTATTTTTATTTAATTTATTTCCTTTTTCAACAGAGAGGGATTTAATTGGGGGTTTTATTTAAAATTTAAAAGAAGGATTTTCTTTCAATTAAATAAGATTATTTAATTTAATTAAAAGGGGTATTTTAATTAAATGAGATAACATTATTTAATTAAGAGAGATTTTAATTAAATAAGATAAGATAATTTAATTAAAATGAAATTTTAATTAAACAAGATTATTTTATTTAATAAAAAAGAATTGTTTTCTTTTAATTAAATAAGATAATTGATGAAATGATCAAACCTTAAGAAATATTGAAATAATTGGATTAATTATGATTTGATCAAGGAAATTAATTTGAATTGAAAATGTTGCAAAGCATTGATTCAGGAAATCGATAAATTGACAAATTGATAAATGGGGGCCCGTAGTCCAGGCGGCCATTTTATGGTGCATACATTTGCCCCTCTTTGACTAATGTGTGATTTTTATGGGAACACATGTAGTCAAAGAATGCAGTTGAAGTGTGAGATCGATTTGGGATCACAAAACAACTCAGACATGTGATCTTTATGGGAACACATCAAGACAAAGATAAACTGTTTGAAAAAGACAAGGTCAACACCTGTGTAAATAGGTAATTGACATGTCCAAGATAAGAATCTCAAGAAAATTTGTCCCAAGCGGAGCAATTGATAGGATTGATAAAGTTGAATCAAGGATTGAAGTTTGATAGGTATTGCCCCTTCGTGATCAAAATCGAAATGAGATAGAGGAGAAACAACAAATTGATAAATTTGATCAAATCAAACTAAATATAAGGTTCTTGATGTAAGATAAAATATATAAGGATAAAAAAACCAAGGTAGATCATCAAGCATGAAAGATTATGCCCCAAGATTGAATTAGAAGAAAATAAGTGGGGTGAAAGCGAATGGAAGATAGAAGTTTGAAAGAGGTGGAAAGAAATGGAGAGAAGAAAGAGAATTTCCCTTAAGAAAGAGAATGCCCCAAAATCAATCAACTATTTAAGATAGAAAATTTTGATTGAGATCACGAAAGAAGATAAGGAAATGAAGATCAGAATGTGATCACAGTTGATTAAAAGTCCACAAGAAAGATGAAGGAAACCCTCTAAAACTCATAATGCAGCCTAAAATGCAAACTAACATGAGGTCTAACAATGCAAGCTACATGAAAATGCAAAGGTGTACTTGCAATAGAGAAACTGTAACATAGGATTTCGTGTTCATCATTCGTTAGAGAATGTTAAGGAACTTATTTTCATCATTGGGCCATTATTAACGGACATCAAAAAATCAAACAATCATCACTAGTGACAAGTGCAACTGTGAAGATATGAATGTGATTTATATCGGATTGGAATGTGGAAAGATTTTAACATAAGCATCAAAGACATAAAGGTCAAGATGACTATGATGTTAGCTTACCCAATTTAATATAACAAAATCACGCTCGCATCAAGGCTCAGAGGCCAAGATGACCAACAGAATGGCTGTGCAAAAATAGTGAAGCATTAAGCAGGAAGAAAATAAAAACATGTTCCATGCCCCAAGTCCTCTAGCTATGCATCTCGGAGAGACTTATTAGATAAGGACACTTAACGAAAATCAATAACAGTCAGCACACAAAGAAAAGATCATGACATAGCTCAAGTATTAAGTGTTGTGTTTAAAAATTTAAGTGTGTTAATTGATACTGAGTTCCGAGGATAAGGATTGAATGCTTGCCAACAGGTAAGATCACATGACAAAACTAGGCAAGACCAAACCGATAAGTGTTGAAAAACACTCAATGTCAAGGGTTGTATTGAAAAATACAGTTGGGGTGGTGTTGAAAAACACCATTTGTGAGATGTCCTAAAGACTAACGCATCCAAGAGACCAAAGCTAACACAGTTATGCCCCCTAGACAAAGACAAAGACCAATTCTAGACCAAGGCAACAAGGACAAGACATGATGGAGAAAGGCTAAGTGTCACGGACACACGCTAAGAAACAGGGGTGCAAAGGCCTCAAGTAGCGCCCGTTTCCAGGTTTTCACCACTTGGATTTTATTACAATTTTTTTTCTTTTATTTTTTTCATCTTTTTTTTAGGACTTTTTAATTTTTTTTTGAATTTTTGCTACCAAGGCGCCTGTTTCTAGGTTTTCACCAAGGCACTTTTTCCATTTTTTTTGAATTTTAATTTTAATTTTAATTTTTTTTTATTTTTGGAATATATAATTTTTTAGAGATACATCAAAACGCCTATTGCTAGGTTTTCACTAAAATGATCATTTTTAGGATATTTTCTCATTTTTAGAATTTTTGATAATATATCATTTTTTGAGTTTTTTCAGGATCAATAAGTATGTACAAAGGATGCCCCCTGATAGAATGGGCATCAAACTCTCAAGCAAGATCACATTGTGCAGTCCCAATGTTTAGCAAGGTGGAGGACAGGAGGGATTATCAAGCTGGTGGAAGAGATGGAAGACAGGAGAATGAAAGAGAATAAAGGGAAGAAATCCTCAAAGACAAACCTCAAGAGTACCCAAGTTAGGGAAAAAAATATATCATGTAAAGCACATTTGGACAAGCAATAAAAGACCAACATAGGATAAGTCACAAAAGCATAATGCAAGAGTCGGAAATGATGTAGTCCAAAGAAGTAGACATGACAAGAGGCTTCATAGCACTGTGTTTTACTCTTTTTTTTAGATAAAGAGCAATGTGGAAAAGGCTAACGATAGGCGAAAATGAATGGAGGAAGATAAAGATGAAAACATGAAAGGAATGATAGCAAGATCATCATAAGATAGCTCACAAGATAGCCCAAATATTCATGTATAGATCAACATTGTCAAGATCAAAGAGAGAATACAGAATGGATGAAAGATGTAGAAGAACTACGCATGATGCCTGATTGCTAGGTTTTCATCATGGTACATATTCAAGGTGACACAAGGGAGTGGTTTTCACCATAGGACAAAATTATTTCTCTTTTTTTTTTAAATATTTTTTTTCTCTTTTTTAAATTTTTTGGAAGAAGGGAAACTTTTTAGATAATCCTCCTTGAAAGGATAAACCATAATATGCCAAGGATTCAAAATGACATGCTCAAAGATGTTGATAGGGAAAGGAAGATGAAAGAGAAAAATGGAGGATAAGGTTTTATGTAAAGCGAGTAAGGTTGGAAGATAGGAAGAATAGACAAATGAGGAAAAATGATAGAAGGTAGAAAGATAGTGAATGGAAGGATTGTGAAAGGTTAGATGGAAATGAAGGAAATATCAACGAAAATATACACCTTGAAGGGTGGTGAGAGGATAGAGGAAATGTGAATGAAGGAATACGTGAAGGAATATGGTGAATGAATAACAAAGGTTGCGATTTAGGCGCATGGAATGAAAGAATGTTTTTGGAAGAAGATGAAGTGGAATCCTTTGGAAGCTTGAATGGTAACTTCACTTCTTTCTCAACATGAGACTCTTTCAAGAGAGACTTTGGAATTCATATAGTCATAGGCTTGTCATTTCTTTTTGATGATTTATAGAGAATATCTTCAATGATAGATTTTGGAACCCATACTTGTCTTGTAGTTTTCTTCTTAGATATCTCTTTTGACTTTATGCCCCCTTGTCGATTAGAGGAGACATGACGATCTTCTTTTTTAGATGGATTCTTGTATTGCTTCTTTTTCTTGTATTGAACATTCAAGTTTCTTCCAAAAGACTTGGGACTTGTGGAGGAAGAAAAAGAATATGATTGGTTTAGATGGGTGGATGG
>MU226909.1:8107679-8119621 GCA_018584345.1 Thuja plicata
TTGCTTCTTTTTCTTGTATTGAACATTCAAGTTTCTTCCAAAAGACTTGGGACTTGTGGAGGAAGAAAAAGAATATGATTGGTTTAGATGGGTGGATGGATGAAAAGGATTCAAGGGTATGCATCTACATTGATCTTGAGGAAAGATAGGAGATGGAGGGACATAAGGACCCAAGATAGATGATGAATTAGGAGGGTTAGGAGGGGAAAGTGAAGGGACATAAGGACCCAAGATGGAAGGAAAACTTAAAGCCCTTAGTATTGGTGGAGGAGGTCCAAGGATAGACGTGGAAGACACAAAATGATAATCAATAAGTTCATCGGCATGTATATGACAACCAAGGACATCAACATCTTGAAGGGACAAAGTGAAGGGACATAAGGACCCAAGATGGAAGGAAAACGTGAAGCCCTTAGTATTGATGGAGGAGGTCCAAGGATGGACGTGGAAGACGCAAAAGGATAATCAATCAGTTCATCAACATGTATATGACAACCAAGGACATCGGCATATTTAGAGTGAGCATTAGGATTTTCAATAGGATCGTGAACATCTTGAATAGGAGCACCTTCTTTGATAGGATTGTTCGAAGCTTGAAAATACTTAGGAAGAGTAGAAAGTGGAAGCGAACATGGAGTGGTAGAACAAGAAGAGGGAAGACTTTGATCTTGACAATGATTTTTGGATAGCATAATCACATAATTTTCCTCTTGATTTATAATAGGCTTGGTATTAGAAGTAACAACACCATTTTAATAACCTTAATGGAAGTATCATCTTTGGAAAACATAAGTGGGGTAAGGTTATTTTGATTGTCAATAAGCTCAATGGTGTAAGTAGTGACTTGATCTTGCTTAGGAGAAGACTTAAGACATGGTGGAATGAATGAGAAAGGGCATGCGAGATCAAAAGAACCATGAAACAGGTAAGAGACATCATGAAAAGGATTTGATGACATGAAGATTTCTTGATCTCGATCTTTCTTTATGTTCTTTTCTTTATCATTTTTAGAGTCCTCTTGACATGGAGCCACTTCTAAGGACAAAGAAGCATGTTTGAATTGTATGGAAGACTTTGGAAGAGATGGTGAAGGACTAGCTGAAGTAGGCATTATAGTGCATATAAGGGCTTAGGCTCTTTAGGTTTAACATTATTGAAAGTATTTGCAACCAAATGAAGGTTAGATTGAGTTTCTTTAAGAGGTAGCCCTTGAGGACAACTATAGGAAATCACATGAACAAAATTAGGACCTTTGTTGGATGAAGGATTTGTGAAAGATTTGAAAAACTTGGAGACTTTAGGAGATGTATGAGTATTGGAGGAAGTAGAGGATGGAAGGGAATCATCACAAAATAAAGGTTCATCATTAACATGATCTTGCTCGAGAGTAATATTTATTTTCAGCATGAGAGCTCTTAGAGGAGATATTCATATAGTATTTACGTTTATAATCAATGCGGTGAGCTTTCTCTTCCTCAATAGAAGTATATGTATCATCTAGGTATTGTTCACTAAAATCATCAAAGTCTCTTTCAAAATCAGAATCATATGGATCACCATCACAACCTATCCAATGTGAACACCCATTATGAGTAAGAACGAGCACATGAATAGGAGGATTTTTAGGAATAGAGGTGTCATAGGTATCACTACATTGTCTATCATCATAGTCATCAAAGATGGGCATGTCACTCTTCATGGAAGAGGTATCACAAGGATTGTGATGTTGCTCATTATGGTATGTCTTGAAAAGAGAAGTACGAATCTTGGGAGAAGTAGAAGAAGAACGAGATCGTGGAGAAGAGGAAAGTGAAGACCTAGTGGAGGAAGAAGGCTTGGATGATGAGGAAAGATGAGAAGACTCATAAGATGAAAGATGTTTGGAAGAAGGAGGTTGTGACAAGATCATGAGTATGATCCTAGAAAAGACATCTGATTCAATCAATTTTTTTTCAATTTTTGTTTTAAATTTATCACCCATGCGATTTTTGGAGGAATACCACTCTTCGAATTAAGCAATGAGTTTGAGATCATCTATTCTCAAGAGAGGTTCCATAACAAGATAGTTGAAATTTATGGTTTTGGAAGAGGAGGAATCAAGCATGGGAGTGACGGAAGAGATGAATAGAAGAAGGTAGACTAGATAATAAGAAGAAAAGAAACAAGAATACATGAAGATCTTAGGAAGAAGAGGAAGAAGAGTGAAGGAAGAAGAGAAAGGATGGAAATGGGAGACTAGGAAGACATGGGAGATGTGGAAGAAAGAAGACCAAGAATCATTTTGTGCAGCTTGATACCATTTACGTTCATTGGGATGTTGAGCAACATGTCATAGCACTTTGGGGAGATCTATTGAAGTTTTTATCACTTGGGAACTCAGATTTGTTTGTTTTAATTGACCAACTAGATGCATTAACAAATTTTTATCATCAATCAGGCATGCAAGATAGCAATCAAGGAGTTCAAGAAAACAAATGTCTTCAAACAATAAGCAAGGGACAAATCAACCTTGCACATGAATCAAGAATAGTGTCATAGTATTCTACTCCCTAAAGATTCTACTTGTGTATGTTCGCAAAATGTTTATCAATCACTCACATAGTCCTAAAAAAGAAAAATTTGGTTGCACTATAGTGCATAGTAATGGTTTGATTGTGCAACTTTTGCAATCTCAAGTGGGTGAAATCCAATCCCGGTGCACCGAGGTTTTGACAGAGTCTGAGAATTTAATCAATCAGGAGCTACTGAGGAGATCTGGAAACCCAACAAGAAACCACACCCGTGGAGATTTCTTCCACAAGGACATTTATATAGTGGTTGTTGCTACCATGACAAAAATGACTATTACTGCTTGAGGTTCCGTCCACACGGTTTACCCAATAAAGGGAATGTCCACTACGGTTAACCCTCTCTAACAAGAAAGACTCACAATATGAACCACATGGGGACTTAGTTCGGATTCAAGGGTTCCAAGTTTCCGATTCTCCCAAAAGGGAAAAGGGCATAATCCTCTAGCCTTTTCACCTCACCCAGACATAGAAAACAAGATTAATTGACCCACTAATTTGAAATCACCTCACCCAAGGTTTCTATATCAACAACAATGACCACCAATCTCAAGAGAGAAAGTACCGTCAAAAGTTGAAGACCAAACAAAGTGAGATAATAACAAATTCTTGCCTACCTACAAAGGGATCTATCGTCAAGAAGAGCTTCGCATGTACGACAAGCGAATGAAGCCCAATCTCTCAAGATCGCCATAAATAGTGTTCATAGGGCCTAATTACTATGTGAAACATATATGTAAGAAATCAAATCTAGGTTCATTCTTTAGAGAAAAAAATGGAAATGTGATCTATGAAAGCAAGAAACACTCAAGCTAAACACATGAGAGGTTTATTTTTATTTTCAAAATCTAAATGTTATAGAGATGCAACAAAATAACTCAAGTCCAAAGCAATGCGCTTAGTAGATTTTACCTTATTGTTTCTTTTGTTGAGCTTTTCCGCGAAAGCAAGCCACAAACTCTCCAACAAGCAAGAGAAGCAAACAAGATATGCAATATATATTCAACTTATGCAAAACCTAGGGTTAGATCTGAAAATCAATTATTAGGAGAAACAATAACCAACAAATAATCAAAATGACAACTAACATCATGCATTGAACCATGTGAAAAATAAGTGCAAGCTAATAATTAAATGCCCTTTTTTTAATTTTAATTTTTGACCTAGTCAACAAGATTGGACCTATATGACATGAATTTAAACCCCAAACCCTAAATGTAAAAAAGAGACCCCTATTAAAAAATAGAGAGCTTTCCAAAAATGTAAAATTTTTAGCAATATTTTTTGATTTGTGCCCTAGGGACCCTATTTATCAAAATAAATAATTTTTTAAAGATTGGATGTCTAAGCCATTATTTGTCATCAAAACAAAAAACACATAGAACATACCCCCTATAGAATTCCAAGAGCTTTCCCGAAATGTAAATTTTTCTAAAAAATTCACTGATTTGCGACGAGAAATGAATTTTCATGAAAAATCATAAAAAAATATTAATCGCGGAAAAAGGATCTGAAAAATCTAATTTTCAAACTGAGAAACCTTTGACCCACTACCAACTTGCAAAACAAAATTCAGACCAAAACTCCAAGCCGTTTGGGAGATATGATCAAATCTTTCAAAAACACCTTAGGTTTTGTCTTCAACTCATCCTACACAAGGGTTAGACTTGAAAAACTTCAATAAAATAACCATGTAAAGATTAGAAAATCTGAATAAAATGAAGGAAAATCAGGAGCAACATGCCCCACAGTGGGCGCCAAAAATATGTGCTAAAAATGTGTCACACTTCTATAAGTCATTATATCCAAGATTGCTCAAGAATGAGATCTTGAATGGTGACTCATAGCTCTCTATTCATGAAGTGCAAGGGTTTGTAATGGAGGCCTTCAAATTGACTTAGTTTGTGCCCATGCAAGTACATCATAAAACGAGAGATTCAAAGAGGAAAAACAAGAGTGCTAGTCTCCATGATCATCAAGTATGCATGCAAATGAAAGCTATTCTATATGATAACACTGCAAGAAAGGAAATTAATCTTTATGATAACAATGTATGATTATTTTATGAAAGGAAATACAAATGCAAGATTAATCTATGAAAGAAAACATGAATATAATCTAACATGAAAGTGCAAAATTGATCTAAATAGATTGTCATGGGGCATGAAAGAAGAAGAAAAGAAGAGAGAAGTTGCAATATCCAAGCTCAAATGCTCAAACTCTCCTCCAAAATTGCTCTCCAAACCTGAAGCATAACAATAGCATAAAATCTTCATTATTAAATGAGAATGAGAGGTTTCCTTATAAAGAGCAATGGACGGTAGAGATTAAGAGGCAAAAATCAAACGCTATGATTAAGAGACAAAAAACCCACCACTTAGGAAGATGTGTAGGAAAATGAACTTTATTCATTTTTATTTAATTTATTTCATTTTTCAACAAAGATGGATTTAAGTGGGGGTTTTATTTAATTAAAAGAGGAATTTTCTTTTAATTAAATAAGATTATTTAATTTAATTAAAAGAGATATTTTAATTAAATGAGATAATATTATTTAATTAAGAGAGATTTTAATTAAATAAGATAAGATTATTTAATTAAAAAAGAATTTTAATTAAATAAGATTATTTTATTTAGCAAAAATAAATTATTTTCTTTTAATTAAATAAGATAATTGATGAAATGATCAAACCTTAGGAAATATTGAAATAATTGAATTAATTATGATTTGATCAAGGAAATTGATTTGAATTGAAAATGTTGCAAAGCATCGATTCTGAAAATTGATAAATGGGGGCCCATAGTCCAGGCGACCATTTTAGAGTGCATACAGTACCGATCAACATGATAATTTCGATCTAAGAAAGATGAAAATATGATCTTTCCATGGAAGCTTTCAACACTTTGTTGTTAACCAACTGATGGTAATCGCGATGAAGACCAAGTTTCAGAAGAATACAAGCAAGTAGAATGATTAGATTAGTTGTTCCGTTTGTCATTGATGTCAAGCAATTGATTTTTGGTTTATATTAAGATGCCATATCAATTGAAGAGGAACTTAATTGTGTAGATAATAAAGATTAGACAATGATAAGGAACTATTGATATAATTGTTTCTTACTCAACATTTGATGTTGTTAAGTTGGTAAAGAAGAAAGGTCAAGCTGGTAAAGGGAACAACCTAGTTACTGAGGAGTGAAGTGTTTGTCGGTCGAGCAGAGCAAAGACAGTCACCAAGCGAAGTTGACAACTAAGCAAGGTCAGTTACCGAGCAAGGTTGGTAACTGAGCAAAGTTATATACTCAGTGAAGATATTCACCAAAGTCACCGAGCATGAATAAAGATTGAATAGAAGGAGCATAATGAATTTAATGCAAAGGCACGTAGATCAAGAAGTTGCCAAGCATGAAAAAGAAGTTTGTTGCAAGATCTATGGTCATGAAAAGTCAAGTTGAAAATTTGTGACGTAGATTAAGCGACAAAATAAAGTTGCGAGTTCTAAGAAAAAAGTGCAAGTCACGAGGCACGGTTAACCGCTTAACCGAGTTGCAAATACATTGAATCCGTTCATTTGAGAAGATCGAATGATTGAGCATGATTGAGGGAAAACCTAACCAATAGGATTAAGATGCCAAACAAAGACCTATATATTGATGAGTTTGTATGTTTATAGAAAGTTGCACGTGAAGTGATAAGTTTTAGAGCTACCGAGTAGAGTAGTGAAAGAGTTTTATAACCAGTCAAGAGGAGAGACTAATGAGTTGATGAGTTGTAGATGCTAGTAAGTTTTATAGAGAAAACACAGGATCTAATCAAGCAAAGTATAGTTGCAAAATCATAGGTCACATTAGTACACTATTGCTTACTAATATTTGTAATAAAAAATATCTTAATCGAGTAGACCTAACATGTCTTTTTGTAAACCCTTGAGAAAGGTAAGATTTTAGGATGAATGTTAAGCCCTCTAACTAGGCCACTCCTAACAGGGTGAAGATCTTAACAGGTCTAAGCTAAATCCCCTAACAGGGTCACATCTAACAAATGTGCATTGTAATCTTTAACAGGATTGGCTCTTAACCGAGCATACTTAAGAAGAGTATTTCTTTTTATGGGTGAAAATGGTCACAGAGGTTTTTCCCAAATTGGGGTTCCTCGTTAAATCTTGTGTTACATGTGATGCTTGATAACTATGAATGTTATCTGTTTAAGTTATATGATTTTGTCAAGTTTGTGAAGAGTTTTCAAGTTTTGGTTGCTACCATTGTTTGATTCACCGAGATGAATCAGAGGTTTAGATTTAAAGTACTAAGGCTCAATATTTTATTATTCACCCCCTCTCAGTAAACCATCTTTAGTAGGGTAAATCAATAATTGGGATCAGAGAAAGTGCTTTGAGAAGATAGGTTTAAAGGTACTTGAGCTAAAGGTCCAAACATGTATAAGAGGGAAGCGTCAAAGTTGAATAGGAATAAATTTTATACATGGCAGAATAGAATAGGACTTCACATATATGGTATTGGAGATTATGCACTGGATCATCTTGATAATGAGTAGTCACCTCCACTATTTGGTCCTCTAGGACTTGAGCAGATAATAGAAAGACAAGAACATACACAAGTGATGATAGAGATAACTTCTACTCTCACCGACCTAGAGTTCAATGATTTAGAAGGTTGTACTACTGCTAAGAAGATGTGGGATAGGCTTACACTAGTTTTTGGTGGAGATCAACATGTTCATAAAGATAAGGATGAAATCTTAAGAGGAAAGTTTGAATCAATGAAGATGAAAGGAGAAAACATTACATCATACAACACAAGACTAAAGGAGATTTCTATTAAAATTAGAGGTGCTGGTGGAAACATTAATGATGAAGATGTTACAAGAAAGATGCTTAGAACACTATTACCTATCTATGTCATTAGTGTGTCTTCTATTCAAGAGCTGAGACCCATTCCACAGATGGTTGTTATTTTGGATCATACCACAATCGGTAAGCTAACTACTTTTGAGCTAAATGATTTTGATAATAGTTTTCCTGCTACTTCTAGGATTGAATCAACATTCAAATAATCCTTGACTATTGAGAAGTCTAGAGATTCTAGATCTAGTGATGGATATGCAAGTAGTGCTAGTGAAATGTTTCATAGTTGAAGAGTGAGATTGAAGATCTATATGTTGAAGATGAAAAGAATGAAGCTGAATTTGAAGCATTATTGGCTAGGATACTATCAAGAGGTAAAGGAAAGTACAAAGGTAAGCTACCTTTGAAATTTATTTCATGCAACAAAATTGGTCACATAGCTTCTAATTGTCCAAAAAATAATGAGAAGAGAGATAACAAAGAAAACACCAAGACTGAGAACATATTTAGAAGATTTAGAGATTTCAAGAACAAAGGAAAGAAATCATATCACATTGCAGAAGGAGGTTCATCTAATGATGACACCGATGAATATGAAATAGAGGTTGTTTATGTTGCTATTAAAGATAAATCCGATGAAGAGAGGTACATTGTAGAAAAGGCCCTAATATCACAAGTAAAAATGATACATGGATTATAGACAACGGTTGCTCACACCACATGACTGGTGATACTGACAAGTTTATTACCTTGAAAGAGCATAATGGTAGCAATGTTAGATTTGGAAATGATGCCCCATGCCCTGTGAAAGGAAAATGTTCTATAATTTTACTGAACAATACTAAGTGTGATGATGTCTATTGGGTTGAAGGCCTGAACTAAAATTTGTTGAGTGTGGCACAGTTAAACAATACTGGTCACTGACTGGAATTTCAAAATAAGAAGGCTAAATTATTTGATTAGAAGGGAAGTCTGATTGCTACTGGAGATCAATCGAAAGATAACTTATTCTACCTTGATACATCTATAAAGAATTATCTGTTTGCTAAAAATGAAGATGTATGGCTATGGCACAAAATACTATGTCATGTTAATTTTGACAACTTAATCAAAGTAAGTAAGAAGAACATAGTAAGAGGTCTACCAAGTCTAGACAAACCTAAAAATGTAATGCGTAAAGGATGTCAAGTAGGTAAGATGACTAAATTGAGCTTTTCAAGCAAAACCTATACTACACAAGGTATATTGGAATTGATACACGCTGACCTATGTGGTCCCATGAGAACACAGAGCTACTATAGAGATAAATACTTCATATTATTTGTTGATGATTATTCTAGAATGATGTGGGTCATGTTTTTAAAAGAAAACCTGATACTTTTCAAATGTTTAAGTGGTACAAGGCTAGAGTTGAAAAAGAAACATGGAGACAGATGAAATGTCTGAGATGTGATAGAGGCAGAGAGTTTACATCTGATGAATTTACACTCTTTTGCAATAAAGATGGTATAAAGAGGCATATGTCTACACCAAGAGCACCACAATAGAAAGGTATAGCTTAAAGGAGAAACATATCCATTGTGGATTGTGCAAGAACATTGATGATTGAGAATGTGATTTCTCAAACCTTCTAGAGAGAAGCAATCATCACTGCTTCTTATACACGTAACCGAGTCCAACTGAAGAAGGGAACAAACAAAACACCTTATGAGATGTGGTATAGACACAAATTGAATGTAAGTTACTTCAAACTATTTGGAAGTATGTGTTATATTCTTAAAGATGCAAGAAATGGAAAGTTTGACTCTAAAGGAGATGAAGGAATATTTTTGAGATATTCTACTAAAAGAAAAGACTACACATATTTAAATAATAGTACTAAAAAAATTGTAGAAAGTGCAAATGTGAGGATTGATGAATTTTCTAAGAAGAATGATGAAGACAACAAAAAAAAACCCATAGATTATCAAATATTTGTTTATGTTTATGCCAAATTTGCATACCTAAGAAGTAGTGCAAGATGCCTAAATCTGTCATTTGAAAGTTTTGATTGAGTTGAAATTTAATTTCAGAAAGTAAAGGAGTAGAGCTAGAGGTAAAGATTAAATCATCAACATATAAGATAATAATAACAATGGCATTTTCAGTATGCTTGATATACAAGTGTGGATCATTTTTACTTGTATCAAAACCTTGAGAAATGAAGAACAAATTAATTTTAGAGTACCATTCTCTAGGAGATTTTTTTAAACCATAAATAGACTTCGTGAGTTTACATACTAAATGTTCATTACCTTTTTTAATAAAACTAGGAGGTTGAGACATATATATTTCTTCATGCAAATCTCCATTTAAAAAAGCACTTTTAACATCCATTTGGTGAATAGGCCAATTCATTTCAGAGGCTAAAGCTAAAACAAATTTAATGGTAGGCATTTTTGCAACAGGAGCAAAAGTTTCATTATAGTCTAATCCTTCAATTTGGAAGAAGCCTCTTGCAACTAGTCTAGCTTTAAATTTACTAATTTCATTATTGGAATTTAACTTAGTTTTATATAACCATTTACAGGAAACCAAATTTTTACCATGAGGTAAATGAACAAGATCCCAAGTGTTATTAGAAATCAAAGAGTCATATTCTTCTTGCATAGCATTTTTCCAATGAGGTTGATTTTTAGCTTGATCAAAGGTTTGAGGATCATTAGATTTAGAAAGAGAAGACATTAAAGCATAATTATAGTAATTTATCCTTCTAGGTTTAAGTCCACCCATTCTAGAAATATAATCATCACCTTCATTAAGGAAATCTTTAAACCATTTTGGATTTCTCCTAGAATTAACAGAATTACTAGGAGTAAACAGATTATTACTATCATCATTATCATCACTGCTACTGCTAGAAGGAGTATCATTACTATCTTTGTGCTCATCATTATCCATTTGAAGAGTATTAGCATTATCCTTAGTGTTAGAAGCAAGAATAATAGGAACAGAAACTTGAGGAACAAAAATAGGAGTAGGGTTGAGAGACGGAGGTTGGTCCTGTACAAGAACTATGTTGCTGTGACTAAAATCAGAATCTGGAATTTGAGAGCAGTCATGAACACCATTTTCATAAATGCAAACATCTCTAGCTATGTGAACTTTATTAGTAAGAGGATCATAAAATCTGTAACCTTTAGTGTTCTCAAAATAACCAACAAAAATATGAGGTGAGGATTTAGGATCTAACTTTTTCCTTTTTTGTTTAGGTGTGTGAACATAAGCAGTGGAGCCAGAAATTTGTAAATGAGACAAATTGGGTTTTCTACCTGACCAAACTTCTTCAGGAGTTTTCTTTGGAAGGGCCTTAGTAGGAGTTCTTTTAAGAATATAGGTGGCACATGCCATGGCTTCAGCCCAAAATTTATAATCTATATTTCTAGCATGTAAAAAACATCTAGCCATTTCTATTATAGTTCTATGCTTACGTTCTGCCACACCATTCTGTTCTGGTGTATAAGGAACAATAATCTCATGTTTATACCAAAAGATCTTAAATAGGAATAGAAAACATGATTAACATATTCAGTACCATTATCAGTCTTAAGAATTTGAATTTTACAACCACTTTGTCTTTCTACAAAAACATGAAATTCAACAAAAATATCAAGGACTTGATCTTTACTATGAAGGAAATAAATCCAAGTTCTACGAGAATAATCATCAACAAAAGTTAAAGCATATTTAGAACCTGAAATAGAAGTATTTTCCATAGGACCTAAAAGATCACTATGAATCAGAACTATCTTATTATTAGCTCTCCAAGATGATTTATGGGGAAAAGATTCTCTATGCATTTTACCACTCATACATCCATTGCAATCAAACTTAGGAGTAAACTTAGGTAGCCCATCTACCATATTATCTTTTTGCATTAATGAGATATAATCAGAATTTAAATGTCCTAGCCTCTCATGCCAAATGTGAAAATCAACAGTAGTGAGTAAAGGATATCTAGGAGATGCAAATTGATAAAATTTAAAGAGATTATCATCATCCAATTTAGCATTAGCAACTATCTAATTAGTGTTAGGATCAATGATATGACAATTATTTTTATGAAAATCAACCTTATAATCTTGACATAATTAAGGAACAGAAATAAGGTTAGCTTTCAAATCAGGAACATAAAGCACATCATGTAATTTACCATTTGGAACAAAAACATTACCAGTTCCTTCAACTTGACAACAATGATTATCAGCTAAAAAAATAGGAATATTCATAGAATCAGGTTGCAAAGAATCAAAGACTTCCTTATGAGAAGTAACATGTCGAGATGCACCACTATCAATAATCCATTCAAGTGGTTTAGAAGCATTAAAAAAGACAGTAAAAGCAAAACGAGATTGATATCCATTAGATTTTTCATTTGAGTAACTTTGAGAATAATGTTGATCATCTTTTTGTTTCTTAAAACAGTTATGAATTAAGTGACCATCTTTACCGCAATAGGTGCAATGTGGCCT
>MU226909.1:8128757-8144161 GCA_018584345.1 Thuja plicata
GGAAGCATTAGAGGCTTCTTTTACTAAAAGATTTAGTGATTTTGAGCAGCTTAGTGATATAGAGCAATATAGTGAAGAAGAGCATAGTGAAGAACATGGCGTATCTGAATCAAATGATCCTATATCAAAAGTTGATCTTATGAAAGAAGAGACAAATATGTTGAGGCAAAGACTTCAAGAAAGTGTGGAGTCACTTTTGCAGGAACACATGAATAGAGAAGAAGGTGAATCACCAAATGATTTTTTGATAAGATTCACTAATAAGCTACAAGGCAATGGTATCATTTTTTGTCCTTAGGATTTTGTATGGGTTGAGTTATTTGTTCAAATTTGTTTTCCCCATACATGCAATTTACCAATTTCTTAGAGGGCAGATTTCTTTCAGCAAGTTATAGAATAGATAAAGGGTTTAGAGGATGTTTCTTCTAAAGACATATATGATGTTGAAAGTAATGATAATGAATCTGATTTTGAGTCTGAGATTGTTGAAGATGTTGATGATAAATCTGACAGTGAATCTGAATTTAATGATATTCAAAGTGATGAAGATGAATATATACTTAGGGATGATGAAGAATCTACTGCTGGTGAAGATATTGTTGACTATGATATTGATATAAAACTTTATGAACAACAAGACAAAGAAAAAGATATATGCAGCCAGCAAGATAACAATTATGATGCAGACATTAGTGTTTGTAGTGAAGTCATTACACAAGAAGATATGATTTCAGAAGTTTCACTACAAGACTCCAACAAAGAAGAAATTTGCAGCATCATGCAAGAAGACAGTGAGAGGATAAATGAAGAAGAGGATTGTTGTTCCCTTCACAATGAACAAATTGCAGAGATTTTATCTTTTGAGTATCTCAGATATTTAGGAAATAGAACCTTTGAACTTTCATGTTCAACACATTGATTTTGACAGCAAAAATGAATCAGTGCATTTTGATTTTGACATATGTGATACTGTTTCTTCTTGCACTCCTTCTTCACTCAGCTACAATAAAGTTTAGTTTGATTTATCAGATGATGAGGTTTTCAGTGTGGTTTCAGATTAGTAGATGTGGAAAATCCAAGTATGGAATTGAGTACTGATTTAGAGAACAATGTTGATTTTGGATCTTGTCTTGATTCTAAGTCTGCCTTTGAACTATTGGACAATGGTCAATCAGTGGCTCAAGTTTCAAAAGAAGAAATTCAATGTGATGGTATTTTCCCTCCCACCCACCACTTTTCTTTGAGCTTGTTTAATGATGATGAGTTGCAAGATGCTCCTGTTTTTGATGCTGAGATTATTGCTCCATATCCTAATAATATTTATCATGTTATATCTGATGAATCTCCTAAATTTGATGATCATTTTTCAAATGATGAGGCCTCTGAGATTTTGCATGGAGATTAAGGTATGTTTTCTCTTGAGATGTAAATGATGGATGTGAATGAACCTCATAAGGCTTTCCCAAGAAGTATGACGGAAATTGAAAGTTCCCCCTTGCAGTTGAATGGTGAGTCTTTATGTTGTGATTTACAAATCAAAGAGGATAAATGTCACAGATATCTAAGTATGTTCTTATCTAACGACCGTGACACATATATGCCACAAATTTTTCATGATGAAAATCTTCCTAATGTTTATGGAGGGTCATGTGAAGAATATGCAGATTTGGTATCATGTGATGAGCTAATACAGAGTGGCAATATTGTTGATCAGCCACATTGACAGAAAGAGTTTCAGTTTACCTCCGATATATGGAGATGAAAATCAGATGTATGACAGAGGTAGGAGTTGATCTCAATTTATGGGGTTTTGGGCCTCTTGTAGATAATGTACATATTGTACAGTCGCTTTCCTTTTCAGTTGTGTGTTTGATTTCAGTTAGAGGTTTGCTCGTTTTGGAGAAGACAGAAAAGGTTTTGAGAGGTGAAAGTTTTGAAAAGTTGAGAAGAGAAAGAGAAAAAGATACAATTTGATTTTGAAGTTTTGGGGTGGTCTGCTACTCCAGAGATCTGTGGTTCTCGGTATAAACTTGCATTTAACCACCCTCAGTCAGAGCCACTGTTGATTGTATTTCTTGTTTTGGTAGTTTTCCTGGTTCCTTGTCCTGTTCTCTGTGCTATGCTGTATCCAATTTAGTTACCTCTTGTTCAGGTTGGCCTTACCTTTGTCATGTTTTCAGGTTTTCAAGTCTACACTTAACCAAATTTGCAAATAACCTGAAAACCCTAGGCTTTCCAAATGATAAACGTTACATTAAAACCTATGTCTTGGCGCATTCTTTTTCAAAATTACTTTTTCCATTCACTTAAGGCATGTGTTTTAATTTAAGTTGCCTCGTCACGTTACCCCGAGCGAATAATCCTTTTGTCTTCCTGACTTGGCATTTTCCTTATGTTGCGTAGTCTCATGTAAGTTCAGCATATTCCTTTGGCCTACTGAGACTCAACGATTCTTTTCATGTCGCGCAGTCGCGATGTGCCTATTTCAAGTTCTTTAAGTTGCACGAGTGCACGACGCGCTGTCTGAAAAGAGAATCACGCAGTCGCGATTAGCTCATGTTTAGTTTTAATCTGCTCGCGAGTGGGTGACGAATTATTTTGCAACGTCAATCGCACAATCGCAATGTCTTATGGAGGTTAAGCTACAGGTCCGCGAGTCAGTGACAAGTTAAAATTATATATATCGCGCAGTCACTGTAAATTTTACTGTCTATCTCATGCTTCGCGACTGAGCGAGTCATGTTTAAAATGCAATGGTCGCACACCCGCATCAAGTTAAAATGTCAATGTCATAAGTCCGCGAGTGCGCGACGAGGTTATGCCCTATAGGTCGCCCACTTGCAATGTTTTAACTCTATTGTGTTTTGCAGTGCGAGTGCGTGACGGAGACATGAAATGCTAAAGTGAGGATTCATCGCTCAGTCACGCAAGTCATTTTCAACATTCATAATAGTCCGCGACCGAGTGACTAAGAGATCACTCAACGCCTCGCTCACTCGCTGATGTTTTGAGGTGATAAAAAAAGAACTTGTGAGTATGCGATGAGCCAAAAGAAGAAAGATGTCGTGCACTCGCGGTCAGGTATGAAGTGAAATTTAAGAGCTCATGAGTTTGCGACGAGCCAAAGAACAGCTGCCATCGCTCACTCGCGCATAGGGTGAAAGCTGGAATGTTAGGTGGCGCGAGTATGCGACAAGACAAAGTATGCAGTAAAGGAATGAATGCCGCTCAGTCGCCCAAATCAAAAAGTGCAGTTTAAACAGATGGCAAGTGTGCGATGATGGAATAGATGAAAAAAAGATGCATTATCGCTCAGTCGCCAGAACTCAGGTAAAATAAAATGTTAGCTCACGAGCGTGCGACGAGTTAAAAAAAAAGAGAACATCGCTCACTCGCATGAACCCAAGAGCCAAAGCATAAAATCTTGCGAGTGTGCGACAGACATAAGATGAGCAAAGAATTAAGACATCACTCACTCGCAGAAGGTCAAAAGTGGAGCGATGATGGATGGTGAGTATGTGACCAGTTGAATAGAAGGGGTGTGTCGCTCACTCTCAAGGATCTTCCCAGAAGTGAAAAATGTAGCAGCAGTGTAGACAGAGCACATGAACTGTTAGAGCAGAATTTATTAAAGGAGGGTGCATTAAAATGTTTGCTTAAAACTTGCGAATACATTATAAAGCTTGCACAGGCATTAGAGAAAGGGTTTTCTATTGTTTTGTTTTGAAAATCTTGCAGAAATGTTGTTGCCAGCACAGGACATAGAGAGGGTTTTTGAAAAGCTTTCAAATTGAAATCTGCAGTGGTGAATCCATACAAAGGGGCGCCTTGGCTTGTAAGATCATCTCATGGTCTTCATTTTCATTGATATCATGTTATTGATGAGAAGTTTTGATGGGAAAATCTAGGAAAATGAGTAAGCCCAGTCGCGTACTCACACAAGGCAAATTTGGAGCCAGTCATGGATGTAGATAGGGATTTAATGTTTGCCAGTTAGAAGTGTCAGGATAAGTTTGCAAAGGCATTTATCTTGCAAAGAAATCAGATTTTGTTCTAGATGCATGAGTTAAGTTTCATCTGTGAATCAGATGGGGAATAAGATTGGATTTCCTTCCAGATGCATGATAATATTGACTAAAGGAACAAGCAATGTCTGCAAACATTAAAGAGAATTGACGATAATTTAATGGAAAGATTAGATATTTTCAAAGGGAAATATGACAGATTTCAAAGATATTTTCAACAGATGAAATCAGATTTGATGGAATTTTCAGTGGGAGAATGGATTTAGTTTTTAAAGAAAATCAGATATTTTCTCAGGCAGGTGGAGTTGAAAATTGATAAAATATATCAGATATTTTGGAAGACTTGGAAGGATAAGTAAAATCAGATTTGTGAAGTCATCTAGAAGGATTAGATATTTTGAGAGAAGGACAGGTGTTTGCTAGACAGATTTTAGGGTTTCTTCTCCTATATCTTGTTTATTTTTCTCAGTTGTAAGGGTTCCTTTCCTCTGCTCTATTCTGGTTTTTCCTACAGATGCCCAGAGCAGGTCCCTGTTGGTCTTGTAGAAATTTTATTGTAAGATATACTTTATTTCTTTGTATATTCATCAAAGCTTCTTGTATGGATATGTTGAAGCAAAATACAGTAATAGAATACAGTGTGGTTTTCCCTCTTTCATATTATCTTGTCTCTTTGCATTCTTTTTGTGCTCTAGTGTGTTTCACCTGTAAGGCATTTGAGATACACCAACTACAAGGTAGTTTGTATAATTATTTATGAGTTCCTTTCAAGGAAAGGACTAAGTTTCATAGATGATTTCAGAGAGCAAAACATTCTGATAAGGATTTGATGCAGATGTATGTATATGAGAGGATAGTTTTTAAGGCACTCTATCTTAGCCACATGTAGTTTGTAAGGCACTCTATAGTATCCCTATTATTCTATCTCTGTTGATTCATGTTTTCATTGACTCTTTTCCCAAGGGATAGGCACTGGTCTAAAGTATATTTTGTAGTTTGTTCCTCATCCAATATCAAAATCGATTTAATCAAAATACTCTTGTTACTAAGAACAAACAAGCTAAACTCAGTAAGGACCTATGTCAGCAGGACAGTGTCCACTTTAGTGATTCCTTAGAGAGTGAATCATTAGGTTATCCCTCCTATAAGAAAAGGAAGAAGGATAAAAATCCTTATATCACTGGTATTTGCTATATTTAAGACCATGAGTTTGTATGGTTAAATCTTGTATCTGATTATGCTTGGTCATTTACAATGTGATTTATAAGTTGGTTTCACAAAGATACATAGCAGATCAGTGTCCACACTATAACATACTATTTAAACAACAATCATAAAAGGTAAAACCTACCCGAGTATATGTGGAGCTCAAAAATGAAGAAGGACCTTATCCAGTCCTTAGCAATTAGGCTTTTCTTATCTCTGAATCAGTATCAGAAAGCATGGTGTTCAAGTAGTCATTTCAAGCACTGTGGTTCATACGAGAAAATCCCCTAACAAGACACTCTACTGATCCATGATTGGTAAGTTGCAATATGTAGTGCACAACAAACCTAATATTGTTCATGTTGTAGGAATTGTTGCAAGGTTTTCTTTCGATTCGAAGGAAACACATATTTCTGCAGTTAAGAGAATTTTTAGATATCAGAAAGGCACTGAAGTTTTCAGCCTACTATAAAATAAAGGAGGATAATTTGACTTGAAAGTCTATATTGATGTTGATTGGGTTGGAAATATTGACGATAAAAAGAGTACAAGCGGATGAGCATTCTTTTTAGGAGAAAAACTAGTTATAT
The DNA here is from genome assembly GCA_018584345.1 of Thuja plicata. Taxonomy (NCBI): domain Eukaryota; kingdom Viridiplantae; phylum Streptophyta; class Pinopsida; order Cupressales; family Cupressaceae; genus Thuja; species Thuja plicata. Next base: position 8,134,579 of record MU226909.1, read on the forward strand.
GGATAATCAAGAAACAAAGTTGTATATCACAGTCTACTGCCAATGTTGAGTATGTTGCTGTAGCTATGAATTGTGTAAATATTGTATGGATCAAACAACTAATAGAAGGTGTGCACGAAGATATCACCGAACTAGTAACTATATATTGTGACAATACAAATGCAATAAACATATCAAAGAATCTGGTAATGCACTCAAAGACCAAGCACATATCTATCAATTATCACTACTTGAGAGAGCAAGTACAAGACACGCTTATAATGTTGGAGTATGTGAATTCAAAAGAACATCTTGCTGACATATTTACCAAGCCACTACCTAAGGATATTTTTGAGTATCTCACAGGTAAATTAGGGGTCCTACCCCTATCCAAAATTCATTAAATGCAAGAGGCATGTTGCATCAATTCTAGAACATATTAGAATATCTGAATTTGTGAGTTGATGTTGAGTGATCACAATTTAGGTGATGGCTGAAGTTGTGAAAGGAATTATGTATGCAAAGAAGAATCAGTACATTCAAGGTATGATTCATTACTGGAACAAGATTTCAGGAGTATGGATCTTTGGCATTGTTGTCCAAGAGGGAGAAGTATGAAATTGATGACTCCACAAGAGAAAAGTAGGTGATGAATACAAGTAAATGAGACTACATGAAAGAGGGAGAATGTAACAAAAGGCAAAGAGGAAGAACAAGCTAAGAGGGAGAAAAGATAGTACAGAGAGATTAGAGTATACCATCATCAATTGATAGTGTTGCCATCAATGCCAAAGATGGAGATTGTTAACCAACTGATGGTAATGGTGATGAAGACCTAGTTTTAGAATAATACAAGAAAGTACAATGATTAGATTAGTTGTTAGTTTTTCATTGATGTCAAGAAATTGATTTTTGGTTTATATTAAGATGTCATATCAATCGAAGACAGACTTAATTGGGAAGATAATAAAGATCAAACAATGATAAGGAACTATTGATATAATTGTTTCTTACTTAACATTTGATGTTGTTAAGTCAGTAGAGCAAAGGTCAAGTCGGTAAAGGGAACAACCTAGTTATCAAGCAGTGAAGTGTTTATCGATCGATCAGAGAAAAGACATTCTGTTGGTTGTATTTCTTATTTTTGAGTTTGCCCTGTAAATTTTTGAAGTGTATGTCATTATTATGCCCAGAAGGTTAAAGTTCATGTTTGAAATTGTTTGTATGCCTCTACAAATATTTCTTTAGCCTCAAAACCTAGTTGAAAATGTCAAAACCCTAAGCCCTTGAGTAATTTTTTCTTGAAGTTGCAGAAAAACCCTAAAATTTCATAACTTGTTCTATTTCTGTATTACCTTTTTATGACTTAAGTCTGAGTTTATGTGCATGTGCTTATTTCTTAGTCACCAAGTCTCATAAGAGAAAATGAATATTCCTTATGATCTGGGGACTTGGAAAAAAGCCTTTGTCGCGTAGTCTCTTGTGTTAGGAATAAGGTGTCTCAACCTTGGATAATTCCTATTCTTATTATTTATTTTGTAAAATATATTTTTTGCAAATAATGTAATTAAGTGTGAGTGTACATTTCTAGTTGGCATGTTGATGTGCCACTCCACTTGATGTGTTGGAATTTTGAATTGTGTGTAAGGAGATCATGGATGAAATGGTTATGACGGATTCCTATGACATGTAAGAGCTATTTCTAGAAGATTCAATTATGGGTGATGACATGCAAGACATGTGGAAACTGATAAAGTTGAGTACTGTACACTCTTCTACAATCAAATTTTTGGGGTCCTATTTTCTCAGAGAATCGTAAACCCCTAATACGACTATCTTTGGAAGTGGCCCTAAAAAGGAAAGCGCATGATATAAACATTTTTAGGGTTGCAGATAGGGATAGGAAAAGAGTGTATTGTTGGTATGATCTCATGCTACTGAATTTGTCTTTGAGTTTTGATTGTCTCCTGAAAGAACTTGCAATGCAAGTCTGTTGTAACCATTGTGTTGAAGATAATACATTGTGCAGGTTTTGGAGTGTTGGGGTTTTTTACCGAAAGGTTTTCCCCAGGGTAAATCATTGTGTCATTCTCTATTTTCTGCATGCATGGTATATGGCTGCAATACATTGTTAAAGTAGTTAATGAATCTGAAATTTTAAGGATTTAAAAGAATTTGCACAATAATTTCCTTTAGAGATTAGTGTAGAAAGCTATTTCCGCACCTGAGTTTCCTTACATCTTGATAAAACATAATATGCTCAAATGGCTATGAGACCTAGCATGGACCATTGATTCTAAGATCTGATCTGACGGTAGTCGCATTGTCTCCTAATAAAAGCAGAGTTAGTTATTCCATTTGGCAACTTATAGATTGCTCAGTCGTGTTATCTCCTAATAAAACCCATGGTTATGAGTTAATTTTATGAGTTAAAGTTTTCATGTTTTTGCCAGGGCTCGTGATAAAAAATGAGTTAAGTAAAGGAACTAGAGATTTAATGACAAATGTTGATCATTAAGTTAATCTAATGGCAATCGGGAAGTCTCCTAATGGTAACTATGGTTTAGAAATTATCATGCGACATGGAGATTCAATGGTCACTGAGTCCCTGGATAAACCAAGGGTTGAATGTCAGATTAAAAATAATGTTGTTGCATAGTTGCATGAAGGGAGATGAGTTAAGTCAAAAATAAAGAGATCATACAACAACCATTTGATGAAAGTAATATCTAACGGTAGTCGCGATACAAAGTTGAAAAGTTAGACATGATCCAGTGATTAAGAGACAAAAGGAAAAGGTGTGACACATGTTTAATGGTCGCTATGTCTCATGAAAGATTAGGGTTTGTAATGAAGATTACGAGACTTAGCGATGACTGTCAGATGCTGAGAAAAGTGAGATCAATGTGTTAGTAATAACTAAAAGGGGGGGTGTGAATCAGTGGCCTCAAAAATTTATCCTTCAAACTTAACCACCAATCAATAAATCTCAGATTATTATGTCCCTACAAGATGCATACCATGAAATACTAATAATGATTAACTGTCTGTCAGTTTTCTCTGTTAACCCTTTTTCTTTCTTGATTACCGATAAGCAGTATAACTATTTACCGAAACTCAGTAAATAAGCAGAGTATACTGATCAATCCAGAGTTAGCTATGTAAGATGAAAAATAGTAAAGAAATAAATCATACACACATAACACATAATTTTTAATGTGGAAACCCCATTAAGGGAAAAAAACACTGGGACCGATGCCCCAAATTTTCACTCTTCTGAAGAGAGCCCTATTAGGTTCCAACCCTGTTAAAGGTTACAAACACACTATTAAGTGCGACCTTGTTAGAGGATTTTATACATAAAGGTTTTCACTTAGTGTCAGGTATCTATTTCTACTATCCTTGAATCACCCTTCTTCTTAGACTGTCAATAAGTATCGGGCAAGTCCAATGCTACTTTCATGAATCAACCTTTTTGGCACTCCTTGAGATGTACCTCAATATATAGAAGACTGTTAAGTCTCGCTCGGTTAAGAGACTTGATGCTTCAATGGTTAAACTGAAATGCTATGACCTATTCATATTGCAACTTGAATTACAGATTTTCAGATCTATTTAAGTACATTACCTCTCTGACCAATGTATCAATTCAATCCTTCGTGATCCACACTTTCTGCTCTATGATGTTGTGCTCACTGTTCGTTGGTGTTTGCAAAATTCTTTAGCTCTTCCTTCAACTTGTTTGATTAGCATTGCATGAAGTTGTTCTTCATCAGTTTCTCTTCATCATCCTCTTCCTATTCACTCCCCTTAATCCATTTTGTAAATGAATTAAGCTTGTCTCATATATAGACATAATATTCATTGTTTCTTGGTTCTTGATTCTTGGTGTGATAAACAATCCAACCAATTAGATTTAAAGCATAACTCTTGATTTGTCTTGTATATATATTCTTGCCAACTATACAAATCATCTTTAAATCAATCACTTATCTCTGGTCGAATAAAACAAAGTAGACAACTAGTTAGGTCCATTTTTAGCTCTGCCAACTAGATATTTTGTCATTTTATGAACTCTCTATTTTGTTGTTCACCATTGAAGTTAGTTGTCAATGACAACTGACTGATCTATCAATGAGAATCTAGTTAGCTTCGTGATCTCTGTCCATCGAGCATCATTAGGATTTTACTCGTTGGGCAACTCTGTATCTTTGGTCGTCGGGCACTTTGAGTCTTTAGCTCGTCGGGCAACTTTTTGACTTTTCTCGTCGGGCATTCTGTGGTTTTTCTTCGTCAGACAATACTATACTTCTGATTTTCGGGTATCACTGTGACTGTTCTTCTTTTCTCTGTCTGTCAGTGTACACTCTGTTAGTGTTGTTTGTCACTTAGTGAATACTTGACTTTTATGCATTTCTAAAAGCATAACTTTGGTTCCTTTGGTTTTTTGAAGTCTTTGGCATTATGTACATGACCGTATAGATGATATCAAGTTGACATCAATGACAATATAGTCCATTATCTGATTTAATAACCTGCATTATCTTTCAACTTAACATTATCAAACATTCAATCAGTTACATGTCATCAATCTCTCCCTTTGGCATTAATGGCCCAACATACTGTATTATCATACTATACTATTTCTATTACAATATGAAATACAATAGTTGAGATTCATTAAACTACCAATCTTTTTGTTTTGTTAACCGATACATGTTTGACAATCGATAAGCTCTGTTTTAACTTAGATTTGATTCTTGCAGCTCTCTGTCTTCTAATGTGTTGTGTCCTCTCCTTGTGTCAATTTCTCTCCCTTGAATGTTCTTTTCTGTTGATGTCTTTTTCCCTTGTCAGCAATTCTCCCTTTGTATAATCTTTCCATACAATTTCTCTCCCTAAGGATATAATCTCTCCTTGTTAGAGTAATGTGATAATGGATAATCTCTCTCTTTCTAGAAAGATGTGATAATATGGATAATCTCTCTTCCTTTGACAACAATACCAAACAAATATCTTACAAATATTTGACATTAATGTCAAACAGTCATTTCTCTCCATCCATAATATATTCCTTGAATTTCCCTTATCCATCAACAATACAACAATATGCTCTGGTGCTCGATGATGATATATACCTGTCTGTATATTGATGTAGCCTTGAAGTTCATTTCTTTTCTTGCATCAACATTAATGATATTCTGATAATATGTAGGTTAAGGCAACCTTCTAGTCATTTTACTGACGGGTAGATAAGGGCTTGACCCCTAGTCTCTTTCTCAAGTACTCAAATGTATCCTTGGGCAGTGGCTTGGTGAATATATATCAACTAATTGTTCTTTTGATTGCACATACTCAAGTGTCACCTCCTTTTCTTGAGCTTGTTCTCTCAAATAATGATACTTGATTATAATGTGTTTAGTCGTAGCATGCATGACTGGATTCTTGGTAATTTTTATTGCATTGTTAGTATCACAATAGATAATCACTGGCTCTAGGATTTTCATATGCATACCTTCCAATAACTGTTTGATCCATGCAATATTTGAGCAATTTTCAGCAACAACAACATACTCTACTTCTACAATAGACTGAGAGATGCATCCTTGCTTTTTGTTAATCCATGTGACAAGTCTGTTACCCATAAAGAATGCTCCTCCAGTTGTGCTCTCCCGGTCATCAAGATTTCCAACCCAATCAGCGTTGGTAAACACCTTAAGTTCAAATCTACCTTCTCTTCTATACCATAAGCCATATTCCTCAGTATTGTTCAAATATCTTAAAATTCTTTTCACAGCAGTCATATGTGATTCTCTGGGATTAGCAGAAAATCTTGCAACTATTCCTACTACATGTTCAATATTTGGTCTAGTGTGTACACCATACATGAGTTTTCGAATGTACAATTCTGATTTACCTCTAATGTCTTGTCCTCCTTTGTCAACTTACATCTAGTAGCCATCGGTGTTCCAACTAGTTTTGAATCTTCCATCTTGAATATTTTCAGGACCTCTTTAATGTATTTGGACTATGTAATGAAAATACCTTCACATTGTTGCATGATTTGTAGACCAAGAAAGAAATTGATCTCTTCGAACATAGACATATCAAACTCTTTGCTAATCTCATTAGCAAATGATTTGCATAGGATATCATTGCCTCCAAATATGATGTCATCTGTTAGAATGAATTTAGAATAACTGAGAGGGGAGGGGTGAATTAGTTATCCTTAGGTCTAGATGTAGCAATTAAAATTTTTATGTATAAATCAATAACTTTAATCATGCAGTTTACTGTTTATTGAAATTAGCTTGTAGTAACATAATAGTAAAGCAAACCATATGCATTCACACAAGTTGACACAAGTATTTAACGTGAAAACCCAATATGGAAAAAACCACCAGTAATATGCTACCATGTTTTCACTCTTCTGAAGTGATGCCCTATGAGGAGCCAACCCTGTTAAAGGTTACAATAACACATTGCTAGGTGTGACCTGGTTAAAGGATTTAATCACCCTGTCACGAGTGGCCTTGTTAGAGGACTTAGAACATTCCAATCTGAATGTCACCTTGTTAGAGGATTTATACAAATGACTGTTAAGTCAACCTTGTTAAAGGATTTAACTGATACAATGGTAAGAAAGTAATCAACAGTTTGTGATTTGGTACATACAACTTATTTTGCAATTTAGATCCAATTACAGCTCTGGTGTTAACTTACTAGATAGTCTGCATTGTCATTTCAACCTTCTGATCTGCTTGGAAATCTATCAAGCAATCACACATGCAACTTTCTGCCTCTACCTTTTGCCTTCTCTACTAGATCATGCTAAACAGTAAATCAACTATGCAAACCTCTTGCATACACATCCATCCACTTGCACACAAAATGAATAACCCCCGAGGTTATCATATACCTCTCTATCTAGGTCAGATAAATCTTTTTTCGTTTAAACAAGATCATAGATCTCAGGTTAGGTCAGATCCAACGAATCATTCCACCTTTGCATTACATTTACTTCTCCAAAGTAGTCTCTAATTAAATCTTGAAACCATGCATTAATTACACTTAACCATACATTAAATAACATGGATCAATCTTTAATTAACATTACATATCCCTATAAAATCAACTAAGTCAGCCAAAGATCTCAAATCTCATAAATAATCAAACTTCTGTAAGTCAACCTTCATCACTGTTTCCATTTGGCAATTTCAATGGTGCTCAACATTGAGCAACTTTTTGCTCATCAGGAACAACTTTACTTGGAAAAAACAACTTTTCTTGTCATAAACAACTTTGCTCGGCATAGAACAACCAGAAAAACTATCTTTGAAAGATAAACAACAAATTACTTTGCCAGGGTGCTAACTGATCAAGTACCCTTTGAATTGCCTTAACTCAACCATTCACTTGGTCTTCTTGTTAAATATTCTTCATCAACAATAGATATGGTACTCAAATAGATAACAACAGTCTCACCAATTAAGGTTTGACATCATTGACAAAATAACAATTGCTTGCAATGTCACTTTCCAACAGTCGTCAACAAATATTTCAGCAATCAAAGTGTTCTGATTAATAAAAACAGGTTTTACAAGGACCCGAAACCTTGACAAAAAAACCAGAGAGTACAACAGGTTTTACAAGGACCTGCAACCTAGTTTAAAAGATATACAGTAATAAGAGCATAAAACAACTTTGCCTAGGCAACTAAACAGAAAGGGACAGCAATACTACAAATCGGACAGAAAAAATTCCCAGAGATAAAACAAAATAAAGCAGGGACAGCAAAAAAGGACCAACCATTAACAATTACATTTCTTTAACCATCTCTTCTACTTCCACGAGCATGAGTTGCATGTTGTTAACTAAGGTCTTCAAATCCTCTGTTTCTTTATCCTCCTTTGGGCTCTTTTTCCTCGCACTTGCTCTGGTTCTCGATCCCGGTCCAGTCTTGTCCACCATGTTGCTATCTTTTTCCTTATTAATCACTTCCAGTTTGTCCATGAGGATTTGAGCGTGACCACAATAAGCTTTCAAACTTATAAGACACTGTTCCCCAATTTTCTTAACAGTAGCCTCCAATCTTTTAACTTTTTTATTCAAGCTCTTGATTTCCTCATCCCTGTTGTCCTTTTCCATATTATCTTTAATTAGTTTTACTTGTTTTTCCATGCTTTCCACCTTGTTGGTATATTCCACCTGTGCTTCTGAATTACCAACAACTTCCTTCATCTCCTTCAGACATTCTGCCACTGTTTTGTCCCCAATCCCCATACTGTTAAGAATTTTCATCTCCCCTTGCGTTTTATCAACTTGAGTTTTGATACTGACCTGATCATTATACATGATTTTTAAGATACCAGAAAAATCATCGATAATCTTATCAAATCCTTTTTCTTTCATTTTTGGATAGTTTTCCATGAGACCAGAATCCCTATCTTTATTCTGGTCCTTCATGATATCCTCCTTTTGAATGTCAGTCTTCAGCTCCCTCTTTTTGATCTCTGAATCAACTTTTTCTTTCTCTCTTTCTTCTGTTATCTTCCTCTTCCTCTTTTCAGGGGTTTTCTCCTCGTCATCAGAAGTGAGAACTATTCTTCTCGAGCTGGTATTGTAGTTTCTCCGAGTCTCTCTCCCCCCCTCAGCTCTCTTCCTTTTTTTGGTATCCTTTTTATTTGTCTCATTCTCTATTTCTATTTCAGAGTCCTCCATCTGGGAACTCCTCTATTTTTTCTTTTTGTTACCCACCCTCATTTCAGTCTCTGGCTCTGAATCAACACTCTGTATCTTCTTCTGGATTTTGACTTTACCCTTTTGTTTTCTGCTTTCCGTTTCCCAATCCTCATCGCTTTCCTCTGTTTCTGACCCTTCCTTACTGTTGTTCTTCTTCTTTTTTGGGTTACCCTTTTTCTTATTTATTGGTGTTGATAACCCCTTCGCCTCTCCTTCTCTTTCTGTGTTTTCCTCAAACATACTGTCATCCTCCTCTCCTTCAGTTTCCTCCATATCTGTAATTGTCTTCTTTTCCACAGACCTAGCCTGTTTTTTTGTTTTCATCACCTCATAAATCAACAGCATGAGACCCTGGTGTGATGCATGATCTCCCTTGGGGTCTTTCTGGAAACTAGTTATAGTGGCTTCTAATGAACTAAGCAAGTAATAGGGGAAGCTAATCTTAACCTTATGTTTGAAGTGGTTTAAAAGCATGAAATGATGCCCTGTGGCTCTGGTAAACCTACCATCCAGAGTAATATAACTAATCAGGACATATAAGACATACCTCCAAGGCCTGGATATTCATTTAGGGTTGTGATACGATGCGTCAATCTTCACCAGTCTCTTCTTTTCTTGCTCATTAGCCGGGAAAGTCTCCCAAGCTTTATCTGATATCATCCTATCGTGATAGAACTTGAGCCCCTCCGTTTCCATGCCCGTAGCTTCAGCGATAATCTCCTCTATCACTTCCAGGTACTCACCATCCACTAAGATTTTCCTTTCCTTCCAAGTTTTCTGAAAAATCTTGGTAATATTAGGGTCTCCCCCATGCAACCTCTCCAAATACACCGCGAGGCCACCATCTTCCAGAATCTTCCAC
>MU226909.1:8144261-8159791 GCA_018584345.1 Thuja plicata
AAACCTACCATCCAGAGTAATATAACTAATCAGGACATATAAGACATACCTCCAAGGCCTGGATATTCATTTAGGGTTGTGATACGATGCGTCAATCTTCACCAGTCTCTTCTTTTCTTGCTCATTAGCCGGGAAAGTCTCCCAAGCTTTATCTGATATCATCCTATCGTGATAGAACTTGAGCCCCTCCGTTTCCATGCCCGTAGCTTCAGCGATAATCTCCTCTATCACTTCCAGGTACTCACCATCCACTAAGATTTTCCTTTCCTTCCAAGTTTTCTGAAAAATCTTGGTAATATTAGGGTCTCCCCCATGCAACCTCTCCAAATACACCGCGAGGCCACCATCTTCCAGAATCTTCCACACCTCCTCATTCCTTTTCCATTGGCTACAACTCACAGGTTCAATTCGCTTCTTATTTCCTCCCATTGTCTCTCTGCAATTTCTGTAAGCAATGTTCACCGCTATGCAACTAATGCCAAAGATATCTTTTCGAGAAAGGAAGACGATCCATAGAACGTGCCAAATCCCACTTGACATGATAGCTTTGTGCTGCCGCCTTTTATGGTCATAATGACACCTTACCTGATTATTATTGATTTCAAAATAACTTTCCATTTATGATTATTTTCTGACAGCTCTTCTGGCGCTCATCCTCGAGCTTTAACTTCATTTCAATTGGCAACATATTTTCATTATTCCACTGTTCCACCTCATCCTTTTTTGTTGCATAATTAGCCGCCCAGTCAGCTATACCGTTTGCTTCGCGGTAATTATGTGTTATAATACAACACTCAAAAGTCTTTATTATTTCCTTTGCTTTTTTAATAGTATTTTGTATTGTCCATGACGCGGGAGATTCGTTGTTAAAACATTTGACTATGTTAAGAGAGTCTCCTTCAATCCACAGTTTAGAACAACCTCTCTCTTTAGCATATCTAATACCTTGATAAGCCGCACAAGCTTCGGCCATATGATTAGTCTGATAGCCTAGTGGGATAGCTTTGATACCTGAACAGACACCCTTTTCATCTCTGATTACAATCCCACAACCCACCACTCCTGGGTTGCCCTTAGAGGCCCCATCGAAATTCATTTTCTGCCAACCCTTTGGAGGACAATCCCATCTGGCATTTTCTCTGTTGACATTAGTGGTCTTTTTATTAAGTGTTCCGTTTATATTCCAATTTTTAAAAACTGAAATATCATGTTCCTGATCTAACTCTGTGATCTCATCCTTTATCTTGACATTCTCTTTTATTCCTCTTTTAATCTTCTGAAAGACATCCTTTTCCTTCGTTTTCTTATCCCTAAAAATTCTGTCATTTCTCTCCCTCCATACCCCCCAACAGACATGTGGGAGGACATAATTCCACAATTGAATGATAGTTTTGTTTTTTGAGGGATAGATCCAAGCTTTAAAGAGACTCTCCATATTGTTAGGTAAAACCCAATCAATAAAAAAGATTTGGAAGAAAAAATCCCAAATTTTTTTGACATAGGGACAGTGAATAAATATGTGCTCTACACTTTCTTCCTCCTGTTTGCATAAGTAACATCTATTCACAATATTCATTCCTTTTTTTTTGAGATTATCTGTAGTTAAAATCTTATTCTGCAACATTATCCAGAAGAAAACATTGATTTTAGGAATTAGGGTTTTATCCCAAGCTTTAGCCCAGAAAGGCTCTAAAGCTGCCTCAAACTCCAATTGGTACAACGATGAGACAGATAAGTTGCCATCCGAACAGTGGTTCCAGACAACTGTATCCTCTTCATCAATCAGGATAATCGAATTGAGATAGGACATTAATTGTCCCATTCTTTTGTCCATTGTATTTAGATCTTTCCAGTGATCCTCCTCCCAATAATCAGCAACATTTCTACCATATATTGCTTTACATTGGTTCTCAAAAACACTCCATTCTTCACTGTCTTTCAGTGGAATTTGAAAAAGCCATTTATCCTCCCAGAATAGGATAGTTTTCCCATTCCCCACTTTCCACTTAATACCATTTTTTATTCTCTGCTTGTTTTTCATTACATTTTTCCATATGAAAGACCCCATCCCTTCATTTTCCTTATTTAGAAAATCCACCATATTAGGCCTTTCCTTATTATACTTCTTATCCCATATCAGAGTCCATTCTCCTTTTGACTTATGGTATCTCCATATAAGTTTCGTAAGAAGATTATCATTCAAATTCTTTATTCTTCTTAATCCCAAACCCCCTTTCTTGATCGGACAGCAAACTTTCTCCCAAGCAATAAGAGCTATCCTGTTCTTCTTCTCCAATCCAGTCCACAAAAACTTTTTTTGAATTTTCTCAATAGCTTCACTATATTTTCTAGGGATTTTGAATAAGCTTAGAGCATACAGAGGAATGCCTTGGAGAGTAGCTCTAAGAAGTTGTATTTTTCCTGCCTGACTTAGTAGCAACCCTTTCCAACCAGCCAATTTCTTATGAAATTTATCCACAAGGGAACTCCAAAAGGATTCAGGAGGTTCCAAACAAAGAGGGAGGCCCAAATAAGTTCCTGGAATAGTCGCTTCATCACAGCCTAGAATCCTTAATATTCTGAGTTTCCTTCTCTCCGGCACATTAAAAAAATAAACTGAGCTCTTCCCCCAATTTATCAGCTGTCCTACAGCTTTCCCATAATTATTCAACGCTTTCTTAATACTGTTAGCATTCTTTACAGAGGCTTCCCCCATGATCACCGAGTCATCAACAAACTGTTGATGAGAACAAACCATATTTTCCGAAGATGGTTTAAGCCCTTTAATTTCTCCAATCCTCACCTGGTTCTCCATATACCTACCAAGACATTCTGTTATTAAAACAAAAAGAATAGGAGACAAGGGGTCTCCTTGTCTTAAACCCCTTGAGGATTTGAAGAACAATGTGGGAGATCCATTCACCAGAACTGAAAAAGTAGGTGATGATATTAGTTGGTATATAAGATCTAAACACTTTTTCTCAAACCCAAAGGCCTCCAGAACTTGCATCAAAAATTCCCAATCTACCCGATCATAAGCTTTAGACATATCCAACTTCAGAATCAATCCTTCCTTTCTCGCCATCACAAGAGAATGGACATTTTCATGAATAGTAATTATAGAGTCAAGGATTTGTCTTCCCGGAACAAAACCATTCTATTGCCATGAAATCAAAGAGGGGAGAAAATCCAAAATCCTAGATGTGAGAACTTTAGAAATGATCTTATACATTGAATTACACAAGCTGATAGGTCTGAACTGGTCCATCTTGTCAGCTCCCTCCTTCTTGGGGACAAGGGCAATGAAGGTCCCATTCAACTCCTTAAGAAGTTTCTTGGAACCAAAACATTCCTTCACCGCGTTGGTTACATCTTTTTCAATAATCCCCCAATAATGGTTGGTCCTTTTTTGCTGTCCCTGCTTTATTTTGTTTTATCTCTGGGACTTTTTTCTGTCCGATTTGTAGTATTGCTGTCCCTGCTTTATTTTGTTTTATCTCTGGGACTTTTTTCTGTCCAATTTGTAGTATTGCTGTCCCTTTCTGTTTAGTTGCCTAGGCAAAGTTGTTTTATGCTCTTATTACTGTATATCTTTTAAACTAGGTTGCAGGTCCTTGTAAAACCTGCTGTACTCTCTGGTTTTTTTGTCAAGGTTTCGGGTCCTTGTAAAACCTTACAAATCAAAGTGTTAGCATTAGTATCTTCCTTCAAATAAAGATTACTGTTTTCACTAATCCTTACAAATCCAATACTTATAAGATAGGAATGAAGTCATTCATACTAGGCTCTAGGAGCTTGTTTCAAACCATACAAGGCTTTATAAAGTCTACATACCATTTTTCTCTTGTCTGGATCTACAAACCCCTTTGGTTTCTCAATGTATACCTCTTCTTCAAGTATTCCATTTAGGAATGCTGACTTGACATCCATCTGGTATACCTTGAATCCTTTGAGTGAGGCATAAGCAAGTAGTATTCTTACACCTTCTATCCTAGCAATAGGTGCAAAGGTCTCTCCATAGTCAATACCTTCCTCTTTTACATACCCCTTGTATACTATTCTTGCTTTGTTTCTTGTGACTTCTCCATTCTCATTCAACTTGTTCCTGAATATCCATTTAGTACCAATAACATACTTGTCATCTAGTCTTGGTATAAGTGACCATGTCTTATTTTTGTCAATCTCATCATTCATAGCACTTATCCATTCTTCACTATCAAGTACAACATTAACAGATTTTGGTTCAAACTCACAAATTAAACAACTTGAGTTTAGAGACTTACTTCTTGTTCTTGTACCAACTTTCTTATCTCCTATGATGTGGATATTTGAATGGTTCCTTCTTACATATCCGACAAGAACTAGTTCAGCTCTTTGTCTATCATCTTGATCATCATTTTGTCCTTCATTTTTTTCTTCATCACTCTATACATTATTTTGATTATTATCCTGACTGTCAGTATTTGTAGCTTGGCCATAGGTTACAACATTCTGTTGCTCTGGAATTAAGCACTGTTGTTCAGGAAGAGTGTTAGGTTCTTCACAATATAAAAACTTGTTGTAGTCCTCTAGTTCTTTTGTGCTTTCCAGCTCATTCTTTTCTGCAAATTCATCTATCTTCACATTTGCACTTTCAACAATTTTGTTAGAAGCTTTAATAAAACATTTATAAGCCTTGCTTTTGGTGGAATACCCTAGAAAGATACCTTCATCACTCTTGGCTTCAAGATTTCCATTTCTATCATCCTTTAAGATATAACATTGACTACCAAAGATTTTGAACTTACATTGGGTGTTTTACCATACCATAGCTCATAGGGTGTCTTCTTTGTGTCCTTCAATTGTACTCTGTTTAATGTGTAGACAATAGTATTGGCAGCTTCCCTCCAGAAGATTTGGGTGATTCCTTTCTCTATCATAAGTGTTCTAGCACAATCAACTACGGATGTTTTCCTTTTCTCAACAATCTCATTTTGCTGTGGTGTTCTTCATGCAGAAACGTGTCATTTTATACCATGCTCATTGAAAAAATTAGTGAATTCATTTGATATCAACTCTCCCCTCTATCTTATCTCAAGCATTTAAAATCCTTACCACTTTGTTTCTCTACCATATCCTTATACCATTTAAACATCTTGAATGCTTCAAATTTATCTTTTAGAAACATAACTGCCATCATTCTAGAGTAATCATCAACAAAGATAATAAATATCTATCTCCATAATAACTCTTTGTCCTCACTGGTCCACATAGGTCAGTATGGACTAATTCTAGAATATCATCAGATGTATGGGTTTTACTTTTGAAACTATACTTTGTCATCTTACCTTTTTGACAATTTTTGCACATGATGTTGTCGGGCTTTGACATTGTTGGTAAGCCTCTTACATTTTTCGTTCTGCTTATTTTCATCATGTTGTCGAAATTCACATGACATAGCCTTTTGTGCCACAACCATATGTCTTCATTTCTAGTTATTAAACAAGTGGTGTTAGTATCATTCAGATAGAATAAGTTACCATTTGTCTGTTCACCGATACCAATCAATCTTCTCGACTCATTGAATATCTTTGTCTTCTTATTCTCAAATGCTACTCTATGACCTAAATTATTCAATTGAGAAACACTCAACAGATTATAATTCAATCCTTTTACCTAATAAGCATTTTCACATTTAATCAGTTATTCAACATTATAGTTCCTTTACCTTCAATTGGACAAGGTGTATCATTACCCATTCTTACTGTACCACCATTATAATAACCAAAATTGTTAAAATTTTCTTTGTCACCGATCATGTGGTGAGTCCAGCCACTATCTATAATCCAGATGTCATTCTTTCTAACCTTAGATATGAGTGCAACTTCTACATACCTTTCATCTTCATTTGAATCATCTTTCACAGCCACAAACACCATCTTGATGTCTTCATCAGGTTCGGTGTTAGTATCTTCATCTTTGCAAGCAGTTAGGTAGCTAGCTTTCTTGACTTTGTCCTTGTAGTCTTGGGTATCTCTTCTTTTTGATTTTTGGTAACTTTTGTAATCTTTGTTATCACCTCTACCAAATTTATTTCAAAAGATCTGTCATTAACTATGTCATCTTTTCTTCTGTTAGGACATCTTGTAGCAAAGTGTCCAATCTCTTTATAATTAAAGTATACAAGTGGTAACTTTCTTTTGTATTTACCTTTCCCTCTCTGCATTCTTCTAGCTATAAGTGCTTCTATTTCATCTAGATCTTCTTCTTCCCTTTCACTTTCACTATCTCTTCTAGATGTGTGTCTATGACTTGATTTTCTTATTCTCATATAAGATTTAAATGTAAACTCTAAGTTTGGTAAGACACTATTATCAAAGTTATTTATCTCAAATGAAATTAGTCTACCAATTAAACTATCAAGAGTAACTGTATTGTTTACTACTGCTCTCATTTCTTGAATGACAAAAACTCTAATAGCATATACATGCATTAAGGTTCTTAAGATTTTATTTACCACTGTCTCCTCTTCAAGTGTACCTCAAACTCCTCATATAGAATTGACTACTTCTTTGATTATTTTGTTGTACTATGTATTGTTTTCTCCTTTTTTCATTTTGAGATCATCAAACTTTCCTCTAAGGATTTCTACCTTGGCTCCCAGAACATTTCTATCACCTCCATGTACAAGCTTTAGTTTGTCCCAAATCTTCTTTGCAGTTTTGCAATCTTTGACATCTTCAAATTTAGCATCAGAGAGTGAGTAAGAAATCTCTATGACCATGTAGTTATGCTCATGCTTCTCTCTCAATTGATCTATTGTTAATGCTCCTATGGGAAACACATATTTAGTATCTAGGAATTGAGTAACATCATTACCAATACCTGATAAGTGGAGTTTTATCCTACTTTGTCATGAAGCAAAGTTGTCTTTGTTCAACTTGGTCACATCTCGTCTATTCATCTTGTGATATTGACTTAGGTCGTGAAACCTCCCTTCTAAGAACAGAAGCTCTGATACCAATTGTTAGTAATAACTGAGAGGGGGGGTGAATTAGTGGCCTCAAAAATTTATCCTTCAAACTTAACCACGAATCAATAAATCTCAGATTATTATGTCCCTACAAGATGCATGCCATGAAACACTAATAATGATTAACTGTCTGTCGATTTTCTCTGTCAATCCTTTTTCTTTCTTGATTACCAATAAGCAATATAGCTATTTACCAAAACTTAGTAAATAAGTAGAGTATATTGATCAATCCAGAGTTAGCTACGTAAGATGCAAAATAGTAAAGAAATGAATCATACATACATAACACATAAATTTTAACGTGGAAACCCTGTTAAGGGAAAAAACCACTGGGACCGGTACCCCAAATATTCACTCTTCTGAAGTGAGCCCTGTTAGGAGCCAACCTTGTTAAAGGTTACAAACACACTGTTAAGTGAGACCTTGTTAGAGGATTTTATACATAGAGGTTGTCACTTAATATCGGGCATCTATTGCTACCATCCTTGAATCAACCTCCTTCTTAGAATGTTAATAGGTATCAGGCAAGTCCAATGCTACTTTCATGAATCAACTTTTTTGGCACTCCTTGAGATGTACCTTAATATATAGAAGACTATTAAGTCATGCTTGGTTAAGAGGCTTAATGCTTCAATGGTTAAACTGAAACACTATGACCTATTCATATTGTAACTTGAATTGCAGATTTTCAGATCTATTTAAGTACATTACCTCTCTGACCAATATATCAATTCAATCCTTTGTGCTCCACACTTTTTGCTCTATGATGTTGTGCTCACTATTCGTCAGTGTCTACAGAATTCCTTAGCTCTTCATTCAGCTTGTTTTATCAGCACTGCATGAATTTTTTCTTCATCAGTTTCTCTTCAGAATCCTTTTTCTATTCACTCCCCTTAATCCATTTTGTAAATGAATTAATCTTGTCTCTTATATAGACATAATATTCATTGTTTTTTGGTTCTTAATTCTTGGTGTGATAAACAATTGAACCAATTAGATGTAAAGCATAAATCTTGATTTGTCTCGTAGATATATTCTTTCCAACTGTACAAATCATCTTTAAATCAATCACTTATCTCTGGTTGAATAAAAAAAGGTAGACAACCTGATAAGTCTATTTTTAGCTTTGCTAGCTAGATATTTTATCATTTTCTGAACTCTCTATTTTTTTAGTCACCACTGAAGTTAGTTGTCAGTGACAACTGACTGATCCATCGGTGAGACTCTAGTTAGCTTTGTGATCTCCATCCGTTGGGCATCATTGGAATTTTACTCGTCGGGCAACTCTGTATCTTTGGTTGTCGGGCACTTTGAGTCTTTAGCTCGTCGGGCAACTTTATGACTTTTCTCGTCAGACATTCTATGGTTTTGCTTCACTGGGCAACACTATGCTTCTAATTATCGGGTATCACTGTGACTGTTCTTCTTTTCTCTGTCCGTCGGTGTGCACTCTGCCGGTGTTGTTTGTCACTTAGTGAATACTTGACTTTTATGCATTGTTGAAAGCATAACTTTGGTTCCTAGCTTTGGTTCTCTGAAGTCTTTGGCATTATGTACATGACCGTACAAATGATATCAATTAGTTGACATCAATGAAAATATAGTCCATTAACTGCTTTAATGACCTGCATTATCTCTCAACTTAACATTATCAAACATTCAATGAGTTCCATGTCATGACAATGGTGGTCGCGTAGTCTCCAGATGCAAATTAAAAGGATAAGGTAATCATGCGATTAAGAGACTAATATGTTTAGTCACGTTGTCTCCAGATTAAACATGAGTTAAGGAAATGATCCAGTGACATAGAGGTATCATAGTCGCTGAGTCTCCAGATGCAATCCAAGGTAAAGAAGAGTTAAAGAAAGTGCTTTGTCATGATGTCTCCCTAAGATGAAGGGTTAAGTTAAAATATTAAGTGACATTGCGACAACCGTTGATCTAATGGTTGATTTGACACAAGGAGGGTTGGAGACAGGGCCTAGGGCACACCCAAAACAATCCATCTTGCAGATACAATGCAAAATTAACACAACACATAGTGGGAGAAGAGAAATGCAGAGATCTTTATTTATTAAATCATCAAACTTAATACATGCCAGGCTGTAAGGCCTTCTTGGTTACGGCCATATGCAAAGAAATGTATTATAATTCGATCTTCTTCAACAGAGATCTCATATCTCCAATATCTTAACATTTGTCTTCTTTCTCTAAGACTCTCTACCAAACTAAAAACATACAAAAGAATATATAAAAGAGACCAAAAAGGAAGTCAATGCTCAAAACCCAAAGGAGAGACCCATATTTAGATCCACACAAATCCCAAGATAGATCCCAAATAAATCTAGCCATAAAAATTAAATGAAGAAGTCGGCCACAACTCTAACTCCCAGAATAAACCAACTCGGCAAGAGAATGACCGAGCAACATAGCACTCAGCCATAAAAGAGCTGAGCAATAACAACAAATACGATCGAGCAACTCGACAAGCATGCCGAGCAACAGAGAACATACTAAGAAATGTAGTAAACATATTTTTTTTGGTTGAGCAGGATTGCCAAGGACCTAAGATGCTCCTGCATTAGACACCTGTGGTTGAAAAGAAATGATTCCCCGAATCATGTATCAGGTCCAACCTGAAATGAATCTAACTTAGATTGAGAAATCCAAGATGAGTCCTCAATCGGTCTATTTTTCCACTTTATCAGATACTCCATGTATTCTTTTCCTCTTGTACTTCTGCCAAATCTTTGTTTCAAGATCTTCTCAACTTCCTCTATCTGCTTCTTAGGATAATCAATTGGTACTGTTACTTCTTCATCAGGTTCATGATATTCATACAAGTCTAAAATATTGAATATAGGTGATATATCTATGTCATCAGGTAATTCAACTTCATAAGCATTTCCACTGTCAAATCTTCTCAATATTTTACAAGGACCAAATTTTTTCATCTTCAGTTTCCCATATGTTCCAATAGAAAATCCTCCTTTCTTTAGATGAACCATTACAACATCATCAACTTCAAATGTCTTATGTCTTCTTGATATGTCTACATCATCTTTTTATTTCTGATTACTTTTGTCTAGCTTTTTTTTTACATCCTGATGCAATGTCTTCATAAATTCTACAAATTCATCTGCTTCAACACTTTTTTTCTCTTCACCAACAATGTCTCTCAAATTTGATATGCCTCTAGGTTGTGTGCCATGAGCAATCTCAAAAGGTGTCTTTCAGGTACTTTTGTTTACTGAACTATTGTATACAAACTCTTCTTGTGCCAACTTCAAATCCCAATTGCTTGGTGTGTCTCCAACTAAACATCTCAACAAGTTACCCAAAATTCTATTTACAACCTCTGTTTATCCATCAGTCTGTGGATGAAATGTAGAATTAAATTTCAACTCAGTATTCAGCTTCTTCCAAAGTGTTCTCCAAAAATAACTTACAAACTTACTTTCTCTATCAGAGATGATACTCTTTGGTAATCCATGCAATCTGACAACCTCCTTGAAGAAAAGATCTTCTATATGTACTGTATCTGATGTTTTCTTACATGGTATGAAATGTGTCATCTTGGAAAATCTATCCACAACAACAAATATAGAATCATTACCTCTTTCTATCCTCAGAAGTCCAAGAACAAAATCCATGTTGATATCACTCCAAGGTTTCTCAGGAACAGTAACAGGTGTATACAAACTAGTATTCTGACTTACTCCCTTTGTAACTTGACAAAATCTACAACTTCTTACAAATTTATGAACATCTTTATACAACTAAGGCTAAAAGTACCTCTCCTTTAGCAGACTCAATGTTTTATCATTGCCAAAGTGTCCAACCAATGCACTACTATGTTTCTCCTTAATCAAATTAGTTCTCATTGAACCTCTTAGTATGCACAACTGAATTTCTTTGAACAACATATCTTCTTGAATGAAATAGTCTTCATACTTACTTGATTGATTTATATTAGGTGCTCTGCACACTCTCCACTGCTCTAAAAAATCAGGATCATTTTCATACAAATTATTCATGTCATCAAAGCCAAGAACTTCAATTCTCATTTCAGTCAACAAAGATCTTCTTCTACTTAATGCATCTGCAACTCTATTAGAAACTCCACTCTTATGCTTAATCACAAACGTAAAGATGTACACATATTCAGCCCATTTCATATGTCTCTGATTCAACTTATTTTGACTACCCAAATATTGTAAAGCCTTATGGTCAGTATACAACACAAATTCATTTGGAATCAAGTAAGGTCTCTATTTCTTCATAGCTTGCACAATAGCATATAATTCCTGATCATAGACATAATATTTTCTCTTTGCATCATTAAACTTTTCAATAAATAAAGTAACAGGTTTACCTTCTTGAGTCAATACAACTCCAATTGCACTTCCACTTGCATCACATTCAACTTGAAATACCTTATTGAAATCAGGTAAGGCTAGCACAGGTAATTCAAAAACCTTGAACTTTAAATCTTAAAAACTTTTATCAGCTCCATGTGTCCATTTGAACTCTCTTTTGTCTCCTCTCATTGTCTCAGTCATAGTATTGCAAATACAACTAAATTTTTTGATAAAATTCTTGTAAAAACTTGCCAATTCATGAAATGATCTCACCTCTGTAACATTCTCACATGTAGGCCAACTGAGTATAGCTTCTACCTTTTCTGGATCCATCTTCAAACCATCAACTAAAATTACAAAACCCAAATACACAAGCTCTTCTTTCATGAAGGAATAATTCTTCAGATTTATCAGCAACTTTTCCTCTTTCAATCTCTGCAATACTTGTTTTATATGCATCAAACATTCTTCTATGGTCTTACTGAACATCAGAATATCATCCAAATATACAATAACCACTTATTCAATAATTTCTTCAAAATTTCATTCATCAGCCGCATAAATGTACTGGGTGCATTAGTTAAACCAAAAGACATAACCAACCACTCATACAAACCTTCCTTTGTCTTGAAAGCAGTCTTCCATTCATCACCTTCCCTGATTCTGATATGAATGTTAGCAATAAGGTGTCTCAACCTTGGATAATTCCTATTCTTATTATTTATTTTTTAAAATGTATTTCTTGCAAATAATGTAATTAAGTGTGAGTGTACATGTCTAGTTGGCATGTTGATGTGTCACTCCACTTGATGTGTCGACATCTTGAATTGTGTGTAAGGAGATCATGGCTAAAATGATTATGACAGATTCCTATGACACATAAGAGCTATTTCTAGAAGATTCAATGACGGGTGAAGACATGCAATGACATGTGGCAACTGATAAAGTTGAGTATTGTACACTCTTCCAAAATCTCTGAAATTTTTTTAGGGTTCCTATTTTCTCAGAGAATGGTAAAACCCTAATACAGCTATCTTTGGAAGTTGCCCTAAAAAGGAAAGTGCATGATATAAGCATTTTTTAGGGTTGCAGACAAATATAGAAAAAGAGTGTATTGTTGGTATGATCTGGTGCTACTAGATTTGTCTTTGAGTGTCGATTGTCTCCTAAAAGAATTTGCATTGCAAGTGTGTTGTAACCGTTGTGTTGAAGATAATACATTGTGCAGGTTTTGGAGTGCTGGGGTTTTTTACCGAAAGGTTTTCCCCAGGGTAAATCATTATGTCATTCGCTATTTTCTATATGCATGGTATATGGCTGCAATATCATTGTTAAAGTATTTAATGAATATGAAATTGTAAGGATTTAAAACAATTTGCACAATAATTTCCTTTAGAGATTAGTGTAGGAAGCTGTTTCCGCACCTGAGTTTCCTTACAAGTGATATTAGAGCCTGATCAAATTTTGATCCTAGTTGGGTAGGGTTTTTTGAGCTAATCTCAACTTGAGTGGGAGTTTTTTTTTGCAGAGCATTCTGAATCTTATTTGCAGATTGAGATGGCAAGCTCCTCATATAGTAGAATGGAGGTGGAGAAATTTAATGGCACTAATTTCGAGTTGTGGAAACTCAAGATGGAAGACATGCTTGAAGATCGTGATCTATGGGAGGCTACTTCACTTGATGTGAGACCTGCAACGATATCTCAAGCGGATTGGGAGATCAAGGATCGAAAGGCTAAGGGTCTCATTAGACTCTGTCTAGCAGATACTGTTCTTCTGGATGTTCTTGATGAGACTACTGCAAATTCTTTGTGGAAACGGCTTGGGTCTGTGTATCTGGCCAAATCTCTGGTTAATAAGTTGTTCTTGAGAAATAATTTGTATTCTTTAAGAATGGAGGAAAGTGGATCCATAACTGATCATCTGAACACATTCAATTTATTGATTGCACAGTTGGCATCATCCGGTGCCAAGATCGAGGAGGAGGATTGATGTATTACCCTGCTTTGTTCCTTGCTAGATTCATGGGACCATCTTTTGATGCCTCTCGAAAGTACTATAGTCACATTTCGTATGGATGATGTGGTTTCTTCGCTACTATTTGAGGAGATGCGAAGAAAGACTTCGGATTCATCTAAGGAAGCCCTTGCTGTTGGTGGGAGATCCAACGACAAAGGAAAGCAGAACAATAAGTCAAAGAAGGGTAGATCCAAATCCCATTAGAGTTCTAAGACTCCTAGAAAGTCCAAGGCAAAATGTTGTAACTATGATAAATCTGGGCACTTTCAGAGAGACTGCAAAGAATCGAAGAAGAAGAAGAAAGGCTCAGAGTCAACTTCCAAAAAATCTCAAGAAGATGGAGATGCTTTTATTACAGCTTTGACAGCCCATGCATCTGATGGTGTGTGGTTGGTAGACTCGGGTGCCTCTTTTCACATGACCTCTCATCGAAACTGGTTCTCAAAATATGAAGAGTTTGATGGTGGAAAGGTGTACTTGGGTGATGATTCTCACCTAAAGATAGTTGGATGCGGAAGGGTCACTATCATATTTCCTGATGGACGAGTAAAGGGAATCAATGGAGTTATTCACATTTCGGGTTTGGCATGAAACCTATTATCTGTAAGTATGCTGAATGATGTAGGTGTGCAAGTTGTCTTTTCAAAAGATGGATGCAAGATGATGAGAGGTTCTATGGTGCTTGCTAAAGGTACTAGGAGAGGTACTTTGTTTCAGCTTGATGCATACATTGCTTAGTGTAATAGTTCTTCTATTTCAAAGAAGAGAGTGGTTATCACTTCATCCCCACCATCTGAACAGACAGTAAAGAAGACTGTGGCAATGGGTTCCGATGGCAGTGCAGTAAGTGTACCTAAGCGTGCAAACACTTTGGAATGCAAGCCTCTTGCAGAAAAGACAGTGTTGTGGCATATGAGATTTGGTCACATTCATGAGAAGGGTCTTAGGACCTTGAAAACTAAAAATCTCATTGATGGGATAAATGATTGTAATCTCAAATTTGATTTCTGTGAACACTGTGTTTATGGTAAGCAAAATCGTGTTCAGTTCTACTCTAGTTTTCACAAGTCTTCTGGACTTTTGGATCTTATTCATTCTGATGTATTTGGTCCTTTAAAAGTTCCTTCTATCTCCAATTCTATATATTTTTTATCTTTTATAGATGATTACAGTAGAAGGACTTGGATATATTTCCTGAAAAGTAAGATAAAGGTTTTCAGTCAGTTCAAGGAATTTAAGGCTCTCATGGAGAATCAAACTGGTAAAAGAATCAAGTGTGTGAGAACTGATAATGGTGGTGAGTTTTGTTCCATAGAGTTTGAATAGTTCTCTAAAGAAAAAGGAATCAAGAGACATAAGACAACTCCTTACACCCCGCAGCAAAATAGATTTGCAGAGAGAATGAACAGGACACTCATGGAGAAGGCTAGGAGTATTCTTAGTGGAGCTGGTTTAGAACAAAGGTTTTGGGCCACAGGTGTGGCCACTACTTGCTATCTGGTTAACAGATCTCCTACATTAGCTTTTGTTGGTAAGACACCCATGAAGGTGTGGTCTGGTAAGAAGCCTTCAATTAGACATCTTCGTGTTTTTAGTTGTGAAGCTTACGCACATATTCCAAAGGAGAAAAGATCTAAGTTGGAAAAAAAAGCTGTCAAATGTATTTTCATCGGATACAATGTTGGTGTGAAAGGATACAAGCTTTGGGATCCTGTGACTAGTAAGGTGTTGCATAGTAGAAATGTTATTTTTAGAGAGCTAACATCTTCTATTGTGCTACAACCAGATGAAAAAGAAAAGGAAAAAGATGTTGTTCAGTTTCTTCCTACCCTTGAGAAGACTAAACATAGAGACCATGTTGGGTCTAATGACGAGGAGAGCTCTAGCAGCTTTGACAGTTTGGAAGAAGAGGAAGAACAACCTCAACCTCAGGCCTTGAGCAGATCCCCAAGAGAAAGAAAGGAACCAGAAAGGTTTGGTTATTCTATGTTAGATTCCAATTGTGCTTTTTCTTTGATTACTAACATTGATGAGCCTAGATCTGTGAAAGAGGCTTTGGGCATGGAAGATGCAGGTTCTTGGATTGAGGCTATGGATGATGAGATGGCTTCATTGGAGAAAAAAAAAACTTGGGACCT
>MU226909.1:8187627-8220617 GCA_018584345.1 Thuja plicata
AGATAGGGTCAAAGCTTCAGTGTTGAGATTAAAGTATGATATTTTTACCATTCTTCCTAGAAAAGCAATTACTTTTATTTTACCTTTTTGGATAGATTACTAGGGTTTTTTCAATGAGTTTTGTTGGATATAAAAAATTTACCTCCAATAATCATAAATAATTTAACAAAAACCCACGGCCATGGATATTGTCAATAGGTGTAACAGGAAGGACATAGATAATGGCTTGGCTGGTGGAATGCTTGTGAGCTGGTAAAGTCACCTTCATATTAGGTTTTTCTAGGCCAAGGGGGGTGTTCCGTGAGGTCTTTGCAATAGGATATAGTTAATTAATAAACATTTAGATAAAAGGCTCTAGTATCCATACTCACAATGCTATGGATCCCTAAGAATGACACTAAATTTATGTCAGCATTGACTGCAATCAAACCTAGAAGACTTCTAACAAGTGGATAATAACTGACTCTTACCATGCATCAAAATAAAATGGTTTATTCCTCAATAAATGAATCCATTTAATGTTGCATACACAGGGGTAAGAGGGAAAACATACCCATGCAATCCATAAATGGTTTATCAGCTATAGGGAAACATAAAATACATTTTAACTTGTATAAGTAGATCATAAAAGCATGGTCGAATATAACAACTACCCTAAAGGAAACATGAATTAATTAGAAGATTTATTCCCATTGGGTAACAAAGTAACTACCTGTAAGGAGCATGACAATAGGTTTGTAAATAAGAAATGAAACAGTGATTGTCTATGCACAACCTCAAAGGATAAGGAAACTTGTAAATGAACATACTTAGTTATCCCTTACAAACCATAAATAACCCACATATAACAAAGACCATAGAAAGAGGATTTTTAATGGATTATAACATAGACACATTTTTATCCTTGTATCCGGTAGCTTGACTAGGGGCCTTACACTTACCTCTAGTGCAAGTATTAGACATATTTCTCAAGGCTATAAGATTTATGACACCTAAAAGTTCCTCCCTACTAGACAACAATGGCATATTGCCTGTGACAAAGCATCACTTTCTTTATGCTAGGGTTTGTACAGATTATGGCGTATGTTCTCATATTGACTAATATCAATCAAGCCATCTTAGGGTATACGCTTCTAGTCATGTAATATGCTCTTAACCAAAGGCTAAAATACAAGACATATATTAAAATTGATAATAAGATCGTGAATGTCTAGGTTCCAGACATTTTGTTCAATCCCTCAATGAGGCATTTAAAAAGACACCAACCATTGCAAAATTCATTGGCATCTGACCTTCAATAGATAGAGTCAAAGCTTTAGTGAGACAATAGTGGCATACTGCCCATGACAAAGCATCACTTTCTTTATGCTAGGGTTTCTGCAGATTATGATGTATGTTCTCATTACGACGTATATTCATCATATTGACTAATATCTGTAATATGCTCTTAACAAAAGGCTAAAATACAAGAGATACCTAAATGGTGAGTATGCAGTGGTATCTTGTTGATGAGTACATGGTGGCTATACCCTAAACATGAAGGAAACTAGCTGAATGAATTGCAAACTGGCCTAGAGGTGTGATGAGCGAGCTATTGGATTCTTTAGTTGCAACTGCTATCTAAACTCAATACAACAATAGCCCTCTTTGCGTGCACAATGGTATAGTTTCCTTCCGCTCACATGCACAGCTCGATCACAAATGAGCCTTTCTTTTTTTTTTTTTTATAATCAAGAGGGTGTCACAATTATGATGGTATCATCTCTATTACCACAGTGTTGGGAGCACTTGAAAAAAACAAATACAAAAATCACACACAAATGGTAGCGCCGTCACAAATTAGCATCAAAATTTGACCCCAAATGTTGTAGTGCCTCTATATCGCTTATATGATCTTTATTGGATAGCGACATTGTGTCTTTCATCAATGATTAAAAATTGCAAAATCATTCAATTATTTACTAACAATTCTACTTTCGCTATCAAATCGATCATTTCCTAAATCATTTGAAAACCTTCCTAAACCTTCCTAAACCAATCCTATTCGATCCTAAACCATCCCAAACCTTCCTAAACCTTCCTAAAATGATCCTATTTGATCCTAAACCATTCCAAATCTTCCTAAATAAGTTCAAACCCTTCCTATTCTATTCCTAATCATTTGTAGAATTGTCTAGACTCATTTTCAACCATTCTAGGGCATTGTCCAAGATCACGAATGCCTAATTAACCCAATTTAAAACCAATCGATCAAACCCTAATTCCAATTCAATCAATCTTATCATCATTTCAGGAGCATTATCCAAGATCATCGATGCTTCATATCCTTTCAATCAACCATTTGATAACACTGTCCAAGATCATCGGTGTTATCGCTATCAATCTATCAATTTCAATTCAGTAGTGTTGTTCATTATTGTCAATACTATTTTTGATTATCATTTCAAGAACATTGTCAAAGATCATCAATGTTTCCCCATTTCAATTTCAATCTTATGAAAACAAATTAGTTAAGGGAAAAAATTACAAAAAGATACAGAAGAAGAGGAAGAATTACCTCTTAGAAGCTATACTGATGATAGGTTGATGCATCAAGAGGAATTCCTCAAGGATGAAAACTTCATTAAAACAAGAGAATTTAAAGATTTCCTCATATGGAATAAGAAACAACAAATTGGAAAATAGTTGCAATTGGCAGGTGGTGATCCAGTCACCCAGGAGGCCTTACAAACATTGTAGGATTATGATCTTGAATCTGAGGAGATCACACCAGAACAGGCAAGACAATTGGTTAAGGCCAGTGGAATATTATTTTTGGAAGGCTGGGACTTATCTTCAACATTCATAATTGATCAGATAAGAAGGCAACCTGATGTCAAATTGTCATCAGAGACTCAGGTTGGAGATATGATCAGAGGGTTTGGGTATAACCCTAAATCTCAAGCACTTGCAATGTGGAGCTTGGCTCCTAAAGATAAAAATCCATCTATTCTAAATATTCAAGAGAAAATGGAGGGGAATAAGATCATATGGATACTGGAAAATACAAGGGATTTAGAAATATCCCAAGTGATGACTCACTTTGCTCAACTCAATGAGGCCAAAACAACCCAACTATCAGAGAAATTGCAGAAAATTGCTAGTGATACTAGTGATATTGTAAAGGATAGGCAGCTAGCATTAATAAAGATCAAAGAATAGGAAAAGCTCATAGATGAGCTAACTAGACAGTTGATAGAAGTAACAGAGCCTACCCCTATTAAGCCAAAGGAGGTAATGTATATTGAAATCCAAATAGAAGATATAGGGGAGACACTTGTTGGAACGAAGCTAGGAATTTCAGATTATAATAATGTTGTTTTGGAAGCTTTGACCTCAATTTTGTAGCATATAATTGACACCATCAAGGATAAGATTGATGTAGCGTACGGGGCTTATGGCAGGTTGCCAGGCCTACAAGTGGAGGTGGCTAACTTTTTGACAATTTTGAACCCCTATTATGCAACTTGGTCTGGAAGAACATCACTTTTTGAGAGATTGGCATCAGTACAACCATTAAGATCAGATCTACCAAAAATAGTAACTTTGGTTGGTACAGAAATAGAACAGACTATGGCTACTTTATCTTTCTTCAAAGGAAAAGCTAATCAAATTGATGCAAAGTTGAAGATGTTTGGGGTAATTTATAATAGTATTGTACCCTCTATTAGAATAGAGGATGATCAAATAAAGCCATTAGGGATATGGGGATCAGAGTTTGATAATGTGTTTCCCAATGAAGATATTTATGTACTTGATCAGGGTGAATTAGATATGGAAAGATTCAACAATCTTTTGGAAAAGGCAATAAAGGCAGAAACAAACTGCAATAAGTTCATTGCAGATGTTAAAAGCATAACAGATGCTAGGTGGGAAAGGCAGAAAGCTCAACTAGAAAGTATTCAAAATTTTGAGTGGCCTAAAGAGGAAGATGTGACAGCATGGGACATCATGACAAAGCCCAAGAAAAAGAATCCTATCACTGCTAACTTTGATGTCATGGATGAAGAATGAAGGACACATGACACCTAATCTATGAGCAATGGAAGGTTAGTAATCTTGAAGAGATTAGTGTAGGTTATCCTATATTGGCGGTCACTAAATCTTATTACAACTATCAGATACTATCCTAAATATATGCAGACAAAGGTGCCAACATCCACAAAAGGACAAAGGGTGAATCAGATTTCATTCCTCAATTTTGTCCTCCCACCACTTGGAGTTCTCTTTTCTTTTGTCTCTTTCTATTTTTTTAGGGTTAGGTCTCCAAATCATTCAAAGCTTGTTGCATCCTTGTCTGAAGGATTCCAAGATGATTTGAGACTATATATATGTAATCGTAACTTTTGAGTGGGACAGAGAGTTGGAAATTTTAATAGAATTACAAGGCAGACTAAAATTGTGTCTGAACCTTTGTACTATTTGTCTATATAAATGTATTTGAAGCTTTGAGACACCAATAAAATATTTTTCAATCTCTTTTCTACATGTGAATTATCTCTTTACATTTATGTCATTGTTCTTGTGTGTTTATCTGTAAGGCATTTAAGCACACTGATCATAAGGTGATTGTGTAGTTACTTGTACGTTCCTTCAAGGAAGGATTAAATTGTTTCAAGTAACCCATGGAACATAGCATTAGTTTGAGGATTTGATGATAAAGTTGTAGGGAGAGGATATTTTATAAGGTATTTTATCTAAGTTGCAAATGTTTTTGTTGATCACCTTACTGTGGATTTATACAAGATATTGACTCATAGCCCAAGGATTAGGCATTGGTTTTATGTTTGCTAAGTAATTCATTCACAATCCAATATTTTCAAATTACTTAATCATTTACACTGCAAAATAGATAATTTCATTCAAGTGATTGTATTCTTAGGGTACAATTTAGTTTGCTGATTCCTTGAAGAGAAGATCATTAGGTTGCCCCTCCTAAAATCAAAAGGAAGAAGGATGAAAATCCTTATCTCATTGATTTAGATTATCAAGACCATAGCCTGGCTTATAGTACTCTATTTTAAATTAATTATTGTAATCTCCAAGGTATATGATAATTTGTTACAATAAGGTTAGAAATAAAAAACCAGTGAATGAACTAGTCCACTAAAAACATTGACTGAACAATCAGTAATCTATCATAGGTAATACCTACCTGAGTTTGTGGATCTCAAAAAAGAAGGAGGTGATAATAGGTATCCCCAGTGTTATCAAATACCTCATCAATTACCCTTTATCTTGAATAAAAAGGAGTTTTCATTCAAGTATATAAGTATACTATCATTTTAAGGTTGTGCTGCAAGAAAAAGAGCTAACACATTCACTGAGCGAAGTTGACAACCGACCAAGGTCAGTTACTGAGCAAGGTTGGTAACTGAGCAAAGTCAGATACCAAGTGAAGATATTCACCAAAGTCACCGAGCAAGGAAGAAAGCATGAACATAGATTGAATACAAGCAGAAGAATAAATTTAATGCAAAGGGACACAGATCGAGAAGTTGCCAAGCACAAAAAAGAAGTCTTTTGCAAGATCTATGGTCATGAAAATTTAAGTTAAAAATATGTGATGTAGATTAAGCGATAAAAGAAAGTTGTGAGTTCCGAGAAAAAGTGCTAGTGATGAGGCACGGTTAACAACTTAACCAAGTTGCAAATACATTGAATAAATTCATTTGAGAAGATCAGAAGACTGAGTGCAATTGAGGAAAAACCTAACCAATAGGATTAATAAGCAAAACAAAAGCCTATATATATTGATGAGTCTGTATGTTTATATAGAGTTGTTGGCGAAGTGATAAGTTGAAGATCTTTCGAGTAGAGTAGTGAAAGAGTTGGATAACCAATCAAGAGGAGAGGCTGATGAGTTGTAGATGCCAGTAAGTTTCAAAGAGAAAATAAATGATTTGATCAAGAAAAGTATAGTTGCAGAATCATAGGTCACATTAGTACACTATTGCTTACTAAAATTTGTAATAGAAAATCTCTTAACCAAGTAGACCTAACAAGTCTTTTTGTAAACCCTTGAGAAAGGTAACATTCTAAGATGAATGTTTAAGCCCTCTAACTAGGCCACTCCTAACAGGGTGAAGATCTTAACAGGTTTAAGGCAAATCTCCTAACATGGTCACATGTAACAAATGTGCATAGTAATATTTAACATGATTGACTCTTAACCGAGCATACTTCAGAAGAGTATTTCCTTTTTTGGGTAACAATTCCCATGAAAGTTTTTCCCAAATTGGGTTTCCTCTTGAAATCTTGTGTTACATGTGATGCTTGATAGCTATGAAGGTTATTTGTTTAAGTTATATGCTTTTATCAAGTTTGTGAAGAGTTTTCAAGTTTTAGTTGCTGCTCTTGTTTGATTCACCGAGTTGAATTAGAGGTTTAGATTTAAAGTACCGACACTTAATATTTTTTGATTCACCCCGCTCTCAGTAAACCATCTTTAGTAGGGTAAACCAACATTTGCAATTTTTTTGAGTTGATTTCAATGAAAATTCCCAATAAACTCAGGAATTGTGATCTCCTTTGGGATAAAATTCCTAGAACATGTCGGAAATCCAACCCGAGTTGGAAAAAAAACCTAACCAAGGTTGGATCCTTCAGGAAAAATTCCCAAATATATCTTGAAATCTAATTTGCACACAAAGAAAATCTGATTTGTACAAGAAAAAATCCAAACAAATGAGGGGAATGTTACTTGATTTGGAATTATCCATGCACTATGAATTCACTCTAGCATCTCATATCGCATTGTATTCTCAAAATATCCATTTAGAGTTAAACTAAAGATTTATGAGGATATGCTTTATTTTTTATTAATGTAAAAAAAGGTTTTGAAGGGGCCGCAAAATCCTGTACATAGAAGGAACTTAAGAAAGAGCAATAAAAGTTCTCGTAACACAACAAGCTAGCCTGAATAAAAGGCCTAAGAGAAACACACTAACCAAAAAATCAGAAAAAACACTCTCAAGCCGCAACAAAGAATGCTTCATTAGAGATCAATGATAGAATGAGAGAATTATCCTTTCGTCCCTTTCTTATGGGGCCGAAGGGTCATGTCAAAAGAAGAAGAGGACCTCTTAATTTTTTTCCCTTTAATAGTGGCCCAACCATCTTCAACTCTAGCAGCCTCATCCTGCCAGCATAAAGAATTTAAAGTTGAAGATCCAGCACCAACAAAGGAATAGAATCTTCCAGCAAACTTCTAGCACATGGCCATCTTTAACCCCAACCAAATATCTATCAGGTAATGGATTTGTCAAACTAGAGCTAGCAGAAGCCAAAACACCAGCAGGAGAAGCTGAACCAATGCCCATAGACCCGCCAACAATAACATCCAGTGAAAAGAGAGAAATTTCAACACCAATAGACATAGCCACCAACAGACCCACCAATAATAGCTTCCAACAGAGAGAGATCAGATTAAGCTCTAGTAGACACATAACCAAAATTGACAGCCACCACAGACCCAACAGGGACAACATGAGGCAGAAAAGTATCATCCTTCTCCGTAGTCTGAGAGGAACCTTTTAGAACTGTGTAATGTTGAGTAGAAGCACCCTTCCACTAAGAGGGAGAAGATTTATTTTTCTTGTCCAAGCCACATTGGGCTGAAATGTAGCCAGTCTTAAAACATTTTCGACATCTAAAGGGAATACCCTCATAGTCAAGCTGTTGGATCCAAGATTCTAAGGTTGATTCAATTTTGATTTCAGCTGGAAGACCAAATGAAGTGTCAAGTTGAACTAAAATGCAAGCATAAGTAGAGTGATATATACTGTAGGAATCATGATCCAACAATAAAAAGTCCTCCAAAGCCTCACCCACTTCCTCAAGAATGGAATCATGCCAAAGAGGAAGGGGAGGTTAGGGAATCTAACCCATATAGGGATCTTACTGAATATTTGAGATGAAGGATTAAAATCTTGGTGCCAGGCTTTACCATAAACATAAATTTGTCATCCTCCCAACAAAAAAACTCATCACCCTAGATCTTAGTTCTATCCTTAGCAATATCAAAATTTGTAATGAAAAACCCTTTTTCCATTGGAAAGATATGAACACTACTTGATAGAAATGGTTCCCATTTACGAGTGACCCAATCATGCAGTAGGGGAGGCTAGGTCAGAATCCCTGAGTTTGTGAGTTTTAGAAACAGTAGTACTGCTCGCCAAATCCCCTTCAACCTTAGGGGAGAGAGAGAGAGAGAGAGAGAGAGAGAGAGAGAGAGAGAGAGAGAGAGAGAGAGAGAGGAACCATGGAAGAAACCCTAGGTCATTTCTCAACCACAGTTGGCTTAGAAACAATCTTAGCAAAAGTCTCCTTTGATCCCTTTAAGATCTTAGAAACGAGGCCAACAACCCGAAAACAAGAGGTTCCATCCTTCGCTAAAAACCTATCCACTATCACAGAAGGAGTCTTCAACATGGCAGGACAAACAAGAGTAGACAACACATTGACAAAATAGGCGGATGCAACAATAGCAAGACAAACTGGAGCAACAGGAGGCTAAAAAATAGTGCCTGCTGTAGAGCAAGCAGGGAGGGCAACGCTCTTAGGAATGACCACATGCGTGGGGGAGGGGTCCACAAGGCTCATTTTTATGCATGAGGATATTCTTTTCTATTATAACTATATTTATTTATAAATTACACTTTTCGTATTGCTAGTATCGTATGTGAACTACTTAGAACTTTTTTGGTTGTATGCCTTCTTCATCCATTTATTTATTAAGATTTGAGCCCATGATTATGATAAAAATATATATTAAAGTTTAGAAATATATATTATAAGTGTTATCATAGCATAATCTTTGGTTTACTTTCAAGGTCAATTTTTATTGCTCAATCTAATCTTCAAGAATTTCTAGATAAAAAATAGGAAGATAATTAATATTTTCTTATTTATTGGCCTACATTTTTTTTTAAATTTGATCTTAAATTCTTTCTTTAATTAAAATTTGACTTTCTTTCCGTTTGGATTTATGGACATTTATTTTTTTAAAGTGAAAAATATAAGAAATAATATAATTCGCTTTACATAATTAAAAAATAAAATGATAGTCTTACAGATAAATTCATCTTTCTACTACAACTAATTATTAGCCCAATTGTAGTTAGACTTTTATGTAAACCCATTTCTAAATTGATGAATAATATGTTGAGTATTTCTCCAATCAATTATAACTTATTATAACCAATCCATATTCTAAAGAAATAGATAAAAGCTCCTTAAGCCCTCAAAATTGTAAGGTAGAACATGGAGAACCACATCATCCTTTCATTTCTTTTAACATAATTTCACAAACATGACCTAGTGGTTTGGAAACCTAGCTTTTTATTTAATAAGAATTCCAATTCTCAAAAATTATTTTAGACTACACTGAATTGTTTATTTGAAAGTAGTGTTAGTATAAATGAACCTTATTTAGTGTTATATGAAAACTGGCTAATATATCCTCTCATGAGTATATTTGTAATTATACGTACTAACTAGTAAAACTAATTTATCATTCATCCTTCATTCAAATAGCTTCAATTAGCATCAAAAGCACATAAAAACCTTGAGATACCCGAAAGGAAAATCCGCACACAAGTTCTAACAATTTAAGAGATATTTTGTATAATCCACTAAAAAATCCTTGTAATATCCATTAGGTCCTAAGAATCTCTAAAGAATTTTAAAATCCTTAATCATAGGCTCATATCCTAAGTTTGTACATATAAAAATTAATTATACAGTATTGTGAGAATTTAAGCTCAATTTCCTATCTTGAATTATTCTTATACGCTAAAATTACCGCTCAGTCTTTATCTTATTGTAACATATGTGCATACCAATACATTCACACTCTTCAAGAATGCATTATTTATTTACCAATGGACATAGTCAAATATAGATATTATTTTGGTGGATCTAATTATCTGAAAGTATATAATATTTTTAATTATCATGAAGTTGAACCTACACTGTCCATCTTAACAATCATTTTTTTAAATTCTAGAATTTCAATTTGGCATATTTCTTATCTATAACTAACTAAACATAAATTTCTACATAACTTTACATGATATGATATTGTGTGCTAGTATTTAAAAATTATTAATCTCATCATTTCATCTATCTCCATTCCAAGATCCTTACAAACCATGTTCAATATTTGTACACTTTAATGGTATGACAA
This sequence comes from Thuja plicata, assembly GCA_018584345.1. Lineage (NCBI taxonomy): Eukaryota > Viridiplantae > Streptophyta > Pinopsida > Cupressales > Cupressaceae > Thuja > Thuja plicata. Next base: position 8,197,856 of record MU226909.1, read on the forward strand.
CATATCAAGATATTTTTAAATATTTTGAGTCCTAGAAAAAATAAGTAACTAGTGGATGGATTTTGATGAAAAAAAAGAACAAGAAGTAGGGTAAGTGTGAAGGGATAGATTTTTTTATGAAAAAAAAAGGAAACAAGTAGGGTCAAGTGTGAAAGTAAAGGATCATTTAATGATTTCATATTGTTGCCATTAAACTAAGCTAAGTACTCACATCCTCACATTTTGTCTACTAAAATTATCATTAAGTATAGCCTTCAAATTTTATTTTTTAAAATTATAATTAACTATTTTCCTGTCTTAATTGTTGTTCTATAATTTTGTTTAGTAATTTAAGACTTATTCTTACACGAACTATTTAGGAATTATTTCATTATGTTTATTAAATATTTATTTATTTTTATATATACAATATTGAAAAGATACCTTTGATCTTAAATGCATATATTAAATATATCTTTCTTCTTTCATTAAAAAAAGTTAGTTTCATTATTTGATAGATTAATTAGTTATTCTTTTATATTTAAAAGTTATTTTTCTTAAGAATTATATTAGAGATTCTATTATATTTACTAATCTATACTATGTGTGTGTTCATTTTGATTTTTATGTAAGTGGGTAATATAATGAGTGTCTTTGTTGTCATTATATAACACTTTTTGGCATAGTAAAATTAATTGTCAATGGTCCACTCCTTCCCGAGGCTAGTTGCATAATTCATTCCTATCAAGGTGTGGTGATAGAAAAAATTGCAAAACCACTAGAAATCGACACCAATAATATGGCAGAATTTAAAGCTACCCACTTTGGTCTCTCCACAGCTCTAGACCTGGGGATGGGTAAATTAGAGATTGAAGGTGACTCCATGATCACATTGAATGTAGTTAGAACTAGAGCCACTCCAAATTGGAGACTACATGCAACACTAGAGATTATTTTAAATTTGATAGATAAGTTTGAATCGACAATGGTCAATCATATTTATCGTGAAGGCAATTCCTTGGCAGATGATCTGAATAAATATGCAACATTAGGTGTTTCTCTTAGATACATTTGTACCTCCCTAGTGGAGTCTGAATCGGAGCACCTCCCTACTGAATTGGCTACATAGACTCTAATTAGTCTTGTCAAATTCAAAAATATGTTTTGGCAAGATGAATGTCTAATTAGCATTTACTTCTTCCAACATAAAAGTAGAGTTGGGGTTTCTCTTTCGGATAAAATGCCACCATTCCTCCTTTGACACAAAAAGTGTTAGGAATAATAGTCCACAAGACAACTGAGAGGGGGGGTGAATCGGTTGTAGTATAGATTATTAAACTTTAAACTTTATTAACCATATCAGAAAATGCAAATAATAAAGTAGTAATAGACAACACCATAACACAAGATTTTTTCATGAGGAAATCTTGTTAAAGGTAAAACCCCAGTGGGAATTAACACCCACAAATGATGTACTGAGAGTATAGTATCCCAATTAAAAGATGTTAGCCCTGTTAGGAGCTTGTTACAACATTACATTACACAGTCCCTGTTAGGAGATAGACCCTGTTAGGAGTCAAAGGAAAATAGTAGGCTCACTGCCAAGGCACACTGCCCAAAGAATGTTAAAGCCACCCTCAAGGATTTACAATCCACATCAAGTGTATACAACAAATACACAATCTAGTGAGCTATTCGATAGAAACTATCTTTGCTTGATCAGTTTCAATGAAGTATCAACACTTCTCTCTATCCAGCAGTCAAGCTTCGCAGCTTCACAAATCTCTGCTCTTCTCTTTCTCTGCCACACTTTTCTCAAATGGAAAGATAACTCATATATACCTTTTAACAATAACCCATTAGGTCAGCCAGTTAAGCTTTCCTAATACATAATTAACTAGGCCGGCCAATTAAAACTTTCCATCATACAAATAGTTACATAAGCCCTTGTTAAGATACACACATTACCTATAACAAGTATACACCATTTACAATTCATCAAAAATACTTTCAGATCCATAATCCCCTGTCATAATTAATTTCCACATGTTACAAGTCTAAAGTTGGTCAGGAAATAGGTATTCTCCAGAACACACGCCACAAATGACATCATCAATACCCAAACATCAATCAAACTCAACCCATTTCACTATCATATGTCAGCTCTCCATCAGAAAGCTCGCAAGTTCTAAAACATCTTCCTTAATAAGATATACCCGAAACACAAAGACCTTCTCTGTCTAGAATCACAGTTGCAGTCCAGAAAATAATCTTCACCAAATGAACTATAACATCCACATAATGTAACATAAAGTCAAGCAACCTTAGGAGTGAGGTCAAAACACAACCTTCTACATAAATCTAACTTCGATCCTTCTGAATCATCCATATAGTGTCCGTACACTAATTCCAGTTAAGTAGTCAGACTGTCTTCTCCATAGAAATATATGTTGACATCAGTGACAAAACATGAATATCAACAACATCATCAGTAACCAAAATTTATATCATCCAACAATCTTCCCCTTTGGCATTGATGGGAACATATGGGAAAATCCATATGCATCAACCCAAAAATACTCTCTCAATACAATCTTCTCAATATCCTCAACATAAATTTCCCAAAATAGTAGGGATTTTCTCATAGATTCCTTCCCCCTTTGGCAGCATTGGAAAAGGGTGCCATAAGTCATCTGTAGTCTTCAGTAGCTTTTTCAAATCTTCATGTGCAATCAACTGTAGGATCACCCAAATGTGCTCCATAGTGTTCTCCTGCAATCACTCCCCCTAAGGAGTAGATCCATAAATCAAGTCGAGAGAATAATATTGCTCTGAGATCCACTAGACTGATGCATATCTGCATCATTTTAATTACCATTGGGAGGGCCCATCACCCCAAGCATGCTTCTGAGGTATTCAAAAGCATCTTTTGGCAAAGGTTTAGTAAATATATTTGCTATATGTTTCTTTGTGCTTACGTACTCCAATTTAATCTCCTTAGCAACTACCTTCTCCCTCAAGAAATGATACTTGATAGAAATATGTTTAGTCTTTAAGGGCATTACAGGATTCTTTGATATGTTTACTATACTTGTGTTATCCCAATGAATAACCACTGCCTCCTTGAAAATTATACCAATATCTTCCAGCATTTGTTTCATCCAAACAACTTGTGTGCAATTAATTACAACAACTACATATTCTAATTCAACCATAGATTGAGAAATACAATTATGCTTCTTCCTTAACGAGGAAACCAATCTCTTCCCAACAAAAAATGCACTATCACTTGTTCTTTTTCTATCATCCACATTACCTACCCAATCAGCATTAGTAAAAGCCTGCAAATTAAAATCATCATGTTTTTCATACCATAATCCATACTCTACTGTTCCTTTCATATATTTGAAAATTCTTTTCACAGCAGCAAAGTGTATTTCTTTAGAATCTACCCGATGTCTAGCCACAATTCCAACTACATTGGTAATATCTGGTCAAGTGTGTGTCAAATATGGTAGACCTCCAATCATTGACCTGTACTTAGTCTACCCAACACTTTGAGTCTCATCACTTTTAGTTAGTTTGTTCCCAATTATCATTGGTGTACCAACATGTTTACAATCATCCATACCAATATTTTTCAACATTTCCTTAAGGTACTTGGTCTGAGATATAAATATGCCATTTTTACTCTGATTAATTTGTAAACCAAGAAAAAATTTCATCTCACTGATCATTGACATCTCAAACTCATTCTCCATTTCTTTAGCAAAATTCTTACTCATTTTATCATTTCCTCCAAAAATGATATCATCAACAAAAACTTCTATAATTAAGATTCCATCTTCTTCAGTTCTTAAATACAAATTACTGTCTGCATTACCTTTTCTAAAACCAAGATGAAGTAGATGTTTGTCCAGTCTTGCATACCATGCCCTCCATGCTTATTTTAGTCCATATAGTTCCTTATTCAGTCTGCAAACCATGTTTTCATCATCTGTCACAGCAAAACCATCAGGTTTCTCAATGTACACTTCTTCTTCTGGGTCACCATTCAAGAATGCAGATTTCACATCCATGTGATACACTTTGAATTCTTTATGTGCAACATAAGCAAGGAATAGTCTCATAGCTTCCAGTCTAGCAACATGTGCGAATGTTTCTTCACAGTCCATGCCTTCTTGTTGTGAGTAGCCTTTACATACCAGTCTAGCCTTGTTTCTTACCACCGTGCCTTCCTCATCCATTTTGTTTCTAAAAACCCACTTAGTTCCAATCACATTCTTGTTTTTAGGTCTTGGAACCAACTCCCAAGTATTGTTCTTCTTTATCTTCTCTAGTTCTTCTTCCATGTCTTTAGTCCAAGATTCATCTTCACATGCTTCATCAGTAGTCTTGGGTTCAGCTTAAGAAATCAAATAGATCTCATTTCTAACTTTAGATCTAGTCATCATGCCTTTGTTTGCATCACCAATAATTTGATTTTTAGGATGGTTTTTCTTGACATACCTTGGAGTCTTCAATGTCTTAGTAGCTTCTGCATGTTCTTCTTCTTCAATCTCATACTCAATTATCAAGGGTTCTTCAACTTCAACAATAACTTCTCTTGTTTCTGTTATCTGACCACAATCATACATTCTTTCCTGAATTTGAAATTTCTCATCTATCCTCACATTGGCACTTTCAATTACTTTTCTCAGTCTCAGATTGAAACATTTATATGCTTTACTCTTAGAATAATAACCAAGAAAGATTCCTTCATCACTTCTAGCATAAAACTTCCCTATCTCATCATCTCTCTTGATATAGCATTTACTACCAAATATTCTAAAATATTTCATAGTAGGTGAATGATAAAACTATAATTCGTAAGGGGTTTTATTTGTACCTTCTCTGATCTAAATTTTGTTTAGTGTGTACATAGCAGTGCCAATTGCTTCTCTCCAATGAACATGTGATACATTTCCTTCCAGCAACATAGTCCTAGTAGCATCTAATATATAGTTATGTTTCTTCACTCTGCTATCCCATTCTGTTGTGGAGTTCTAGGAGCTAAAGTCTGTCTATGTATTCCATTTTCTTCACAATATGTGTTAAATAGTTCTGATGTAAATTCTCATCCTCTATCTGATCTCAGACATTTCATCTTTAAACTAGATTGATTCTCAACTTTTGCTTTGAATAACTTGAATCTGTCAAATGCCTCAGATTCCTCTCTCAAATATGTAACCCACATCATTCTAGAAAAATCATCAATAAAGAGTATAAAATACCTTTCACCATAGTATGATCTTGTTCTTGTAGGGCCACACAGATATGTATGCACTAGATCCAGCTTCCCTTTTGTTGAAGAGGCATTGCTCTTGAAAGTGCTTGTAATCTATTTCCCCATAACACATTCTCTACACATAGTGTTAGATGGCTTAACAATTTTAGGTAGATATCTTACTACTTTTTTCATACTTGCCTTCACAATGTTGTCAAAATTAACATGAAAAACTCTTCTGTGCAATAACCAGCTGTCATCAATCTTTGCAATAAAACAAGTAGCTTCAGATGTGTTTAGTTCAAATACATTACCTTTAGATTTAGTACCAGATGCTATCAAGTCTCTTGTTTTTTTCTTGATAGAACATTTCCCATTGATGAAGTTCAGTTGATAACCCCTATCCACTAGTTGTCCAACACTCAACAAATTATGCTTAAGTCCATCAACAAGTAGAACATTGTCAGTGTTAGTCTTACCATCCAATGAGATAGATCCAACCCCAATAATAAGTTTAGGAGTATTGTCACCAAATCTAACAACACCACCATCATGCTTTTTCAAACTCACAAATTTATTTTTATCTCTAGTCATATGATGTTAACAACCACTATCTATGACCCATTCATTCTTTTCAACTCGAGATACTAATGCTTTTTCCTCATGCATATTTTCATCATCCTTAATAGAAATGAATCCAATTTCATCAAAGTTATCATCCTCATCATTAGATATTCCTTCACTATCGTAATAACATTCCTTATCCTTTGAGAACTTAGACTTGAAAAACTTAGGTTTGTGCTTTGGAATTCTTGTAGGACATCTAGATGCAAAATGACCAATCTTATTACATGAAAAACATTTCAAATGTAGTTTGCCTTCGAAATTACTCTTACCTCTCTTTTCTCTTCTAGAAATTAGTGCAACAATTTCATTTAGCTTCCTTTCTTCTTCCTGTATCTATTCCCATTCATCAACATAGGCTTCAGGTTCTTCTCTCAGATCATTACTGCTTGTGCTTACATTTCAAGCTAAGGTCTTATTTTTGTACACGGTTACTTTGAATGCTGACTCAACTTTAGGAAAAGTGTCTACCAATTTTGCAGCCTCAAATGTAGTTAGTTTTCCAATCAACATCTCTCTAGTGAAGTTTGGTGTCAACGGTATGACCTCCTCTATAGCCTAAACCTTGGTTCTGTATGTAGATGTCAAAGATCTCAGTATCTTTTCAATTACTTCTTCACTATAAGTTCCTCTAGAGTTCCTAATACCAGTCACCACCTCAGTAATTCTTTGTGCATATGCTCTGATGTTCTCATATTCTCTCATCTTTAATAATTCCATCTTTGTCTTCCAGTTATGTAAATTTTCTTTCTTTGTAAATCTGTCTCCAACATATAGTGCTTCCAGTATTGTCCAGATTTCATGTGCAGAGTCCAAGTCCTTTACTTCAGTGAATTCTCCTTCTGATAGAGCGCTGATTAGGGGTTCCCTTGCAACCATATTACATGAAAATATATTCTTTTGATTGTTAGTGGCCTTATCTAATTCATCCTTAGTTGATAACATTTCTTTCTTCTTTATGATCATCTAGTAGTCGAGACCTAGACACATCAAATGTGTTCTCATCTTGTTCTTCCAACTATCAAAATTTTTAGGATCAAACTTTAGACTATCCTTCCTATAGTAAGACATCTTCAGGATCACCTCAAGCTATTAAACTTTCTCTCTGAGGACTAGTAGCTGTGATACCAATTGTTAGGAATAATAGTCCACAAGACAACTGAGAGGGGGGTGAATCAGTTGTAGTATAGATTATTAAATTTTAAACTTTATTAACCATATCAACAAATGCAAATAATAACACAGTAATAGACAACACCATAACACAAGATTTGTTCACGAGGAAACCCTGTTAAAGGTAAAACCCCAGTGGGAATTAACACCCACAAATGATGTACTGAGAGTATAGTATCCCTGTTAAAATATGTTAACCCTGTTAGGAGCTTGCTACAATATTATAGTATACAACCCCTGTTAGGAGACATACCCTGTTAGGAGTCAAAGGAAAATAGTAGGCTCACTGCCAAGGCACACTGCCCAAAGAAGGTTAAAGCCACCCTCAAGGATTTACAATCTGCGTCAAGTGTATACAGAAAATACACAATCCAGTGAACTATCTGATGGAAACTATCTTTTCTTGATCAGTTCCAATGAAGCATCAACACTTCTCTCTATCTAGTAGTCAAGCCTCACAGCTTCACAAATCTCTTCTCTTCTCTTTCTCTACCACACTTTTCACAAATGAAAAGATAACTCATATATACCTTTTAACAATAACCCATTTGGTCAGTCGGTTCAGCTTTCCTAATACATAATTAACTAGGTCAGCCAATTAAGGCTTCCCATCATACAAATAATTACATAAGACCTTGCTAAGATACACACGGTACCTATAACAAGTATACGACATTTACAATTCATCACAAATACTTTCAAATCTGCAATATGCTCTCATAATTAATTTCCACATGTTACAAGTCTAAAGTCGGCCAGGAAATAGGTCTTGTCCAGAACACACGCCACAACTAAGATCATCAGTACCAAATTAAAAATCAATCTCAACCAATTTCACTATCATATATCGACTCTCCATCAGTAAGCTCACAAGTTCTTAAACATCTTCCTCAATAAGATATACCTGAAACACAAAGACCTTCTCTGTCCAGAATCACAGTTGCAGTCTAGAAAAACAATCTTCACCAAATGAACTGTAACATCCACATAATGTAACATAAATTCAAGTGACCTTAGGAGCAAGGTCAGAACACAGACTTCTGCATAAATCCAACTTTGATCCTTTTGAATCATCCGTACAGTGTCTATATACTTGTTCCAGTTAAGTAGTCAGTCTATCTTCTCCATAGAAATATATGTTGACATCAGTGACAAAACATGAATATCAACAGCATGATCAATAACCAAAACTGATATCATCCAATAAAAAGATCCACACTGGAAGGAGTCAAATCTTTGAGGAGATACCACGATCCTCCTATTTTTTTCAGAGTTGGGTATTCAGCTTTCCCACTCCTCTTTTTTAGGAAGTGCAGCTAAAAGTTTCTTCATTCTTTTTCGCTAAATTTTTTAAGACATAATAGGAAACCTATCATTTTGTGCTTGGGGAAGCTGAAATGACTTCCTTGATGGGAGTAAAGATGTTAGAGTGTCTCATAGAAATGATGCTTAGTCTGAAATTTGTTTTGCTGAAGATTTTCATTTTTGGGTTGCATGCAAAATGTTGGGGGTGGTTTATATATCAATTTTTTATATAGTCTGGATGATCATTGCCTTGTAGCTGTGGGAATAATTGGATTTAGATGAGGATTTTTTCCAATATATTTTGAATAGACATGGATAATCCAATTAAGCTTGGATTTGAACAAGAATAGATTGCATTTGATAGTCCCTTTGATGCTTCTAGGATCAAAGAAATATGCAACTTTCATCACAGACTAGTTTTTCCCACTGTTAGGAAAGTGCTAGGCTTTAATTTCCTGAGCACTAATCATTGATTCAGAGTGAAGTCAGACATATACGCTGGTTTCCTTGCAATTTTGGTTGCTGGAGTCCATAAAATTATGGTAGAAGAATTGTGCTAAACTTAGTTGGTCTTCATGGAGAGATTATGAACATAGACGCCATGCAAACTAGCTACAATCATGATAGAAGGCATTCCATTCCTAGGTCTAGGGAATAACCAAAGGAGGAACATTTACGATGAGCCTCCAAGGAGACTTTTTATTCTTTGGGGCTGGGAATGGGAGGACCATAACATCAAAAGATACATGATGAAACAAGGCATTGCCTTTCTTTCCAAATTTTTGGGTGTTGAGGATGGAATAGATGCTCCTTTCAGGGATGATTTGAATGAAGATTTGGACTGAGTTTATCAGTATAAGTATGATGAGAAATTAGATGGTCTGGGTAGTATGGAATCCTCTGAAAATAAGGAAGAAAATGAAGGAAAAGAGGAAGCTGAGGAGGGAGAAGTAGAGGCGAAGGAGGAAGATGAAGATGCAGAAGAAGTTGATGCCGAGGACACAAAGCCTGATGAAGATGAGGAAGCTGAGGAGCAAGATTCAGCAAATTTAAAAAATTCAGAGGAGAATTATGACTCAGAGAGTATAGCCTCTATTGAGAGGAATGAAGATAAATCCTCTTCATCCTTGAACTAGTCTATTGAGCTAAGTTACTTTTGAGCCTTTTTGTAATTTTTGTGCTAAGATGTTATTGTTGCTATTTGCTTATGGTTTTAGTAGATGTCAATCATTTGGAAATAGTGGTTTGGAGCAAATGTGAGATCCATTTTGGTTTTTGGTTAGAGATGTTGGTTGGTTTAGAATTTTTATTTCAAACAATTAATGTGTATTTTCTATATTATTAATATAATATTCTTGGCTTTAGTATCTTATGCATAAAAAAATTAAAATTTGAGAAAACTACTAGAGTCATGCAAAAACTACTTCTAAGAATCCTCAATGTGTTGAAGCCATTCATATTTCAAAACATGAAAAAAGCTCCAGATGAAAACTAATAGAAAATACCAAATGTATACATGATTATCAATCAAACATACATCAGTAGCAAGGTGGAGTATTCATTTAATTATAAAAAAACTAGAGCAAAGAACAGAAGGAAGCATACAACATGAAAGGTGCTTGCTAACTCTGGAACCAGAAACAACATGAAACATAGTGCTAAGAAGTGCTTCTCATTATTTCATTAACTTTACATGACCAACATCACTGTAGATTACATTAGCGACTCCATGGGAGCATTAATCTACTAAAAACTTTTCAACAAAATACTAAAAATGTAAGAGCGTAAGAGTCACTTGTGGATAGAAAAATCATCTATTCGGTGACCCTTGGAATGGTGTTAGAATTATTATTTATAGACATACTATATGCATCAGGGCCCTAACCTATACATAATAATTACATCAAATTACAATATTCACAGCTGGTACTACCTGCACTGTCATAATCAACCAACTATATACAATCATTCGAGAAGACAAGAGGGAAAAGAAGAAAATAAATCCCAGAAAAGAAGCCATCAAGAAAAGTGCCTTTGTACTTGCAGACATGATGGTGCATCTTAGATGAATTAGGCCACACCCTCATTGAAGTGATTTTGGTCCTTAGTTCTCGAGTAACCTTCCCATATGCAAGGTGTTAAATGCTGGAACAGCGCCTTAGGAGCCGAGAGATGTCTGAAATTTTTTTTCCTCCTAGTAGACACTATCAGGCCGTAAAGTACTACCCCATGTTTGACAACAAATCTTGGACAATGATCGGTCGACTACAGAGAAGCTAGCGACACACATCAATGTAAAGAATACAAAATTGGAACCAAAAATACACCGGGATCTAGAAGCTTTCACTTAAAGAATAAATAATTACTGACCAAATCTTCTAATGAGGGAGATATTCCCAAAGCCCAGGGAATCCTATTGACCTTTGAATTTTTCATAGGCTTCCAAAATATGACGAATTCCCTCTTCCTCCACATACTTTAAACAATCTCGACAATCAACATAACTTTCAAGATGATTGCGGACATTTGCAACCTTTACTTTCAACTCTAAAGCCACTCTAGTGGCATTGTGGGCCTTAAGCATCAATTTGCAAGGCTGAACCATTAAGGTGATATCAAAATCTCTGGAGGGTCAAAATTGAGCCCTGACCATTTTATAAAACTTGTTGAGTATGGTATCTACGAGAGTGTAAGTCCCAGGTCTAAGCGTATCAACCGAACTAATTTCCTTGATGAATGTAGAATAGTAGTCCAGTGGGATCTAGACCGCCAAAAGATCTTCTTCTGAAACCCTTACTAGTTGCTTTCCCACCTTGAATTTGAATGCAAGTATGGAGTACTGGTTTTGGGAAACCCGTAAGACTCATCGCTGAGGATGTCTATCACTGCCAAGCCGTCCTCCCCAAAATTTAAGAATTCTCTTAGGCCGTCCCTTTATTCCTCATATTTTTCAATCTCTTCTTGCCACTGAGGAATGATGGCCTCCAGTTGGTTCACCGTGTCTTGTGCCTTGAAGAAATTGGGAAGGGACTCGGACAAAAATCTCTTCACTTCTCCAATTTGTTTGGCCATCCATTCATTGATGGTCAGTGCTTTCCTTTTCATTGTCCTTAGCACATCAATATTTCCCTACGGAACTGACGTTCTGGACATAGATGGTCTAGGTGTTATAGATGTGAGGGGTCATGTTAATTCTGTCAGGAGCCCGAGGAGATTTGTGTTCAAAATTTTTAGCGCCTTCATCCTATGGGACTACTTTTCATATCAGGCGTGAATAGTTTGTCTTGCGTTGTTTAGGAGATCTAACTCCCCTTTCTTATCCCTTTTTCCAGAGACACCTCTATGATTGTATAGTCTTTGAAAGTAACCTCTGCTTCATCCTTCCCTACCAGTGGGGCTGCTATGGCTACCACCATATTTATCGCGGGAACCCTCTAGGTGTTATGGAGGGTGTGAACCCTTTTGGGCTTCTTCACTCCTTGACCTTCGACCAACATTTCAGCTAGTGACAGTGGGGCCACTACCATCATCAGAGTCTTTCTCCTCTGGGATTCTACTAACCATTGTGGCAGTAGTAGTGACCCACCCATTACTATCCCCACACATGAAGTATCCTTGAGGTTTTTCTTAGGTTCTCCCATTGATGCATTTCCATATGTATTGCCAAGATCTTCACCTGTGCCTCCTTTCTCTCTCTCTCTCTTCACCATCCCCATGATATCTTCTATTAGTGGATCAAATGGAGGTGGTTGTAGAGGCAACTCATTTAGGTCTACCCATTGAAACGTTGTGATGGCCTCATCTATCTATGTATGTTGGGGAAGTGGCATGCCTTGATTGTCCATAGGAGTTTGGAGCATGATGTGTGGGGGTATAGTTATTCTCGTAGGTCCAGTTTCCCCTACCGCTAACAATTGCTCCCCAGTCTTGTTTTCTTCATGCTCCTTTTCTTCTGCGCTTTTCCTTTCAGCCTCCTCCTGTTAGAGTTCATCTTCTTCTTCTTGGGCCATCCTCTAGGCCTCTTGTTTGTTCTCTTCTTCTGTAGAGACATCAACTTCTTGTCTCACAATTTCTTCTATTGCCTTATCCACCATATCATGTAGAATTCTCAAGTCCGCAATTTGGAAGAAGTCGTTGACATCAATTTGAGTGATCTTCAGGAGGAATATCTTTGTTAGAGGAGGAGGAGAGCACCTCAACATCCGTTGTGCTCATGGATTCAGGGCTTGGGTCCCTATTCCATAGGGGCATCTCTATCTTCTACTTCTTTCTTTTCTAGAGCGACCCCCTGACAGCCGTGATTACTGTAATACCCACCCCTTAGTTTTCTTTTCTATTTTAGTTGTCGAACTATTTTAGGCCTTTTCATGAATGTGTTGGTTATTTCAGTTGGTTTTGAGGATATTCATGTATTTCTTTTCATTATATTATTGATCCATTTCTTAGTTGTGTTATATTGATGATAGGCTTGCAGGTACCAGGTTACGTCTTCCCTGAATTGGCAGGAGTGAGCATACCCTATCACAATATCTCAATGGTAATAGAGGGGAGATAATATTTAGGCCTAAATCCCTACCCTAAACCCTTATTTTTTCCTAGAACTGGAAAAGAATATGATTGACTATCCTATCAGAAATCCATCAAGTGACAGATTCGTGAGCCTTTCTATGTGTGCTTGGGTGTGTGTTTCAGTTTTTCTATTTCAATTTTTTTTTCTATTTAGATGGTTTTTAGATGGATTAATGATGTTTTTGGCTTATTTTATTTAATGAACTTTTATGGTAAAAGTTAATGTTAATAATTTCACCTTTGATAAGGTTAAAACATTGATATATTAAATATATGGCTATTTAATAATTAAATATTAGTATGGAAGGAGGAAACACAGGCCCGTTCACAGAAGGTAGCACAGGCCCGTTCGCAGGAGGTAGCAGAGTTAGCGCTGGCCTGTTTGCAGGAGTTAACAGAGATAGCGCAGAACTGTATGTAGGTGTCAACATAGGTAACACACCCCCGTTAGCTGGAGTAATCAAAAATCACTGGCATGATAGGAAATCTTTAGGAGCTAGACAGCAGTTGGAATCGCAAGAGGTAAAATTCCAGGAATATTGTCAGGACATGGGAATATCAGTTCACAGCTGGCAAAAAAATGGCACAAGGAGTCAATTGCAGCTGTAGAACTGTAAATTTGAGCAGTATTGTGAGTACAATGGAATTCCTTACCCTAAACAACCACCATTTCAGAGTAGTGACTTTCCTTGTATCTTTTCTTCTACGCCTGTGGTTCATCCTGTCAGATCAGAATAGGGTAGGATTTGTTTTAAAAAATGTTCATATGTAGAAAGAAACCCTAATAAGAGGTTGGCCGATCAAAATGGGCTATGTTCAATCTTTTTGGGAAAGTCCATAGTTTAGCCAGCCAAGCCTTTTTTTGTCAACCCTCAAATTTATGATCATTGATCTATGAAGCAGGCATCACTAAATGACAATTTGCAATCTTCAAATAAAAAACCTTGGAATACCTTTTCTATTTTTGAACCAGGAGAATCTTCAGAACATCATGTCGCCCGTGATACATACCAGTCGCATTTTCAAAAAATGAATGGGCAGGAAAACTCCTTTTTCAAATATTCAGATCATTCTTTGAAAGGTACATATAGCAATCGAAATCATTTCACCACTAAGAAGTATTCTATTTGAAGTAGAAAGATGAATAAGGAAAAATAGCCCATCTTTGATATTTGCGATGGAACTCCGCCTGGGTCATCGGTTTGCATTTCTAAAACTTCCCCAAACAATCAGCCCATAGATAATAACAAAAGTCAGGACATCTCTGCTCCACCGATTGTAACTAGGGCCCCCTTCAATCCAAAAGCTCCTAAACAGATTTGGCAAAAGAAGGTATTGGCGTTTGCAGATGCAGAACTTCAGCATGAGTCAAGGAGTGGGAGAAAGAATCCGGTGGTTACTTTACCCTGTCAATTACTTCAGTGCTCCATTGATCTTCTTCGTCAATTAGCTCTTATTGGTAAGTTTGTTTCAAACTCTTTATCATTTAAAGTCATTAAGGAATGGGCTTTTGTGTCCTGGTCTGGTTTAACAGATATATTTTACATGGACACGGAATCAGAGTATTTTGTTGCCCTCTTTGAATCAAAAGAGCATAGAAATTCTGTCCATAATCAGAAGGGTTGGTTTTGTCAGGGGTTTGGTCTCTATACCACGACCTGGTCCTCAAATTTTAATCCCAAGGATTCACTTCCCCAATTTTTTCCCCATTGGATTTCACTTCCATTATTGCCTTTAGAATATCGCGATCAAGAGATTGTTGAAATCATAGCCAACAAATTGGGTATTTTCCTTAAGCATGATCTTATTCCCTTCGATTGCCTGCATCTGGAAGTAAGGGTTTGTATTATCGTTGATACCAGTAAGCAATTTCCTTCATCAATCTGTCTCAAATCTCAATGGGGAGAATGGGAACAAAAAAATTAATTTTCAAGATGCAATTACAGTTAACAAATATCAGCATTGATTGGGTCATTTTAACACCCAGTGTCAAGTCCCAAATTTGGGTGCCGCACTTCTGTGTTCTGATTACTGCTCTGATCCAATGAAGTGTTCTATAAAAGCTGCTTTAAATGATCGCATTCCATCTCTTTCTGAACAGCATGATGCAAAGATTGACCAATCAGTGGGATTTGTGTGTACTATGCCAAGCTTTGAGTTTGTCTGGTTCATCAAGTGGTTTTTATCAGTTATCAAGAAACTCTCTGATACAGTCACTTTGTGGGTTCCACTGTCCCCTGCTCCTCATAATTCTTTACTGTCATATTCATTTTGTCAAGATGTTGGGGATTTCTTGAAAAAGACTGCTATCTTTTCTTTTAATATCCCTAGTCAGTTGTTCATTAATTCCACATTAGCAGGTAGGAAGGTTCGACAGATAGTGGATCAAATTATCTCGGAGATAACTGATAATATTATCTTTGGCATAGCAAGGGAAGAAGGTTTTAATGTTAGGGATAATGATTCTTCAAAGTTCAACAATCTCCTTCGAGAATTTCAGTTCTGGAATAGTCAGGATACTGATCAATTTCCCAGATTTGAGTTGATTACAGATGGGGAAATGGATCCTCTGCTTATTGATTGCTCAATTAGTACTCCTCCTAAAGATAGAGATTATGTACCACAAAATACCGCAGAACACCTTGAAATCATTCCTTATGAGGATCCTCTGGGTTTGGAGAAGTGTCTTTATCATCTAGAAGACAACACTAATGATAGCATGACAATCCAAGGTTTTAATAGTTGGTCTCAAGCAGGGGGATTACCAGTGTCACAAATATCCATGGACATTGAGTCTCACTAAGATAATCGAAAGTTTGATCATAATCAAACCTTATCCATTATGCAATCACCTTCGAAGACCATAATATCCCCTAAAACACCAAAGTCAAGAGGTAGGCCGAAGGGGTCCAAGACCAAAGAAGAAATAGAAGCTGGTATCCAAACTACTTTGGATGCTCGATTTGTTGTAACTAAGAGATCGAAAAGGAGAACAAGAGGTTCTCCTTGTCCGAAATGAGGATTTCTTCATGGAATGTTAGAGGCATTAATGCCTCTGACAAGCGGCATAGGATCAAACAAAGTGTTGATTCTATGTAGGCAAATATTGTTATGCTTCAAGAGACCAAATTATCACAAGATACCTATGAAAAAACTATAGCTAAATGGAACTCCTTGCATACCTCGAGTTTGGGTGCCTCTGGAGGACTTGCAATATTATGGGACCCTCAAAACATCAAAGGCATGCTCATTCATCAGGAGACTAATTGGCAGATGATGAAATTTTTTGAATTTGATACATCATTCATTTTGGTCAATGTATATGGCCCTGCTCCTACACAAGATAAAGCCAGAGTTTGGGAATCGATCACTCAATTCATCCAAGTTCAGGATTCCCTAGATGTTATTATTGGAGGCGATTTTAATGCACTCTTGTCCCAAGAGGAGAAAATAGGGGGTATTTCTCCCCCCCTTAAAACCATTCAGGATTTTAATTGTTTTGTGGATAATAATAACCTCATGGATATCTACCCAACTAATGGATCCTTTACTTGGACAAATAAGTGGTCTGGATTTGCACATATTGCTGCCCGACTGGATAGATTCCTCTTAACACAAGATTGGAAACTTAAGAATGTCAATATATCTTTCGACATTCTTCTTCATCCAAGATCTGATCACTTCCCAATCTCCCTCAATATTATCAAGTCACACAAAGGAGATGACAATCAGTTCCACTCTTCTTTCAAGTTTGAAAAAATGTGGCTACGTCACCATCTTTTTTTACAACATATCCAGCAATGGTGGATTAATGCACCGCTTATTGAAGGAACTAAGATGCATCAATTTGCCATGAAATTGAAATTTGTTAAAATACATATCAAAATCTGGAACCAACAGGTGTTCAAGAATGTTTTTAGAAAAAAAGAAGTTAAAAAACAATTAGAAAAGGTTTATAATCACATTGTCCAAAATGGTATGAATGAAGCCACTCATGCTAAGAAGAAAGATCTTCAGAAAGAATGGGAGGAATTGTGTAGTCGAGAAGAAATCTATTGGAGACAGAAATCTATTGGAGACAGAAATCTAGAGAACTTTGGTTGCATGAAGGAGATAGAAACACAAAATATTTTCATTTATCAGCCAAACAAAGGAAAGCTCAATCAACCATTTTTCAAATTGAAGACACTCAAACTGGAAATCTTATTACCAATGCACAACAGATTCGGGAAGAAGGGGTTAAATTTTTCAAGAATTTACTTGCTCCTACTTCTTATCCTTCACCCACGGAGGCACAGGTCAATGACATCCTAGCAGCCATTCCATGCATGGTGTCAGAGAATGAAAATTCCATGTTGATGGCCCCCTTTTCCATCCAAGAGCTTTGAAAGGTGGTCTTTTCCTTCCCTCCAGATAAAGCCCCAGGACCGGATGGCTTCTCTGCATTATTTTATCAAATTTGCTGGGATATTATTGGATGGGATCTATTATATGCAGTGGAGGAATCAAGAAAAAATAAGACTATGCTAAAATATTTTAATACTACAAACATTTCAATCATTCCAAAAGTCAAAAATCCAAATTTTTTTGCAGATTTCAGGCCAATTTCACTATGTAACCTGACATACAAGATCATTACCAAGGCCATTTATTTAAGATTGTAGCATCTTATCCCAACCATTATAACCATGGAGCAAGGAGGTTTTGTTCCGGGTACAGAAACAATAGAAGGAGAGATAGTGGCTCATGAGGTGTTACACTCAATTGATTCTAATCATTTATCAAATTTTGTGATCAAACTTGAAATGATGAAAGCCTATGATAGAGTCTGTTGGAAATTTTTAATTCAAGTCTTAATTAAGATGGGCTTCTCAAAAGATTGGTGTAAATGGATCAAAGCTTGTATTTCAGGTGCTTGGTTCTCAGTTTTAATTAATGGAAAACCAGTGAGCTTCTTTCCTCTTCACGAGGTATTAGACAGGGTGACCCATTATCTCCGGTTCTTTTCATCATCATGGCTGAAGCCTTCAGTAGAACTATTAATCATCAACATGATATAGGCAAGTGGAAAGGTGCACACGTTCAGGGTACTAATATTTCTGTTACTCACTCCCTATTTGCAGATGATAATTTATTGTTTGGTGTGGCACAAGTCCAAGAGGCTCGAAATATTAAAAGCATACTACAACTTTACTCTGTAGTTTTAGGACAGGCAATTAATGATAAAAAATCCAAGATATTTATCTTCAATACCAATAAGGAGATTGCTGAAAAAATTGTCAGGATTCTAGGCTTCTCAGTGGACCACTTACCATCTACATACTTGGGAATCCCATTCTTTATGGGATCAAATAAGAATAGCTACTGGTCTTCAGTGGTGCAACACATTCAAAGTAGAATAGTGGCTTGGAAAGCCAGATGGCTGTCATTGGCAGGCAGGATTCTTCTCACTAAGTCAGTACTTGCAGCCATTCCAAATTATTACATTGCAGTTCTTAAAGCTCCTCCCAAAATTATTCAACAAATACAAAAACTGATTAGAGGTTTCCTTTGGTCAGGTAATATGAATGATGCCAAGAAAATTCCTCTTATTTCCCTTCATGATATGGCACATATTCCAACTGTAGGTGGAGCAGGGGTGCATGATCTAATAAAGAGGAATGAAGCATTTGGTGGAAAATTAGTATGGCACATGTATTCTAAACCTCAATCTATATGGTGTAGAATTATGCAATAGAAATATTTAGATAATAATGATCCATCTAGAGTTTTATCTATTTCGGATCCCCCTAAAGGTTCAGTAATTTGGGACTTTATGATGGCTTCACGACAAATTGTTACCAAGTTCATATCCTAGGAAGTGAATAATGGTCACAGAGTAAATTTCAAGAGAGATTCGTGGAATGGAAATTCTCCCTTATCTTTAAGAATAACTTCTCATGATATTATACATACATCCGAGACAGCTTGGGGTACACATCTTAATCAATATGTGGCTGCTATCTGTAACTTTTCAGGTAAAGTTATTTGGAAAGATCCAAATGAATTAGCATTGTCAACTCAAGATAAGTATAAATTTCAACAAATTCTAGATTCTGTACAAGTTTTTCTCTCAGGATGTGAAGATAAACTCTTTTGGGTTCCAGCCCAAGATGGTAATTTCTCAGTAAAAGAAGGCTATAGATTACTTCAACAACTTGCCGATGACAAGCCCCCGGCTAGAGCTTTTTCTTTTTATTGGAATGATGTTGTGCTCCCAAAGGCAGGCTGTTTTGCATGGCTTGCAATTAAGCGCAGGACACTGACTAGTGACAGACTTAACAGGTTAAACATTGCCCCTCCTTTTAATTGTCTTTTTTGCAATGATTATGAAGAAACCGTGGATCATTTGTTATTGAATTGCACATTTGCATCCCAATGCTAGTCTTTCATACTAAGAAAACTAAACTACAGTACTCCATTGCAAGATAATATTTGGAATCTCTTCCAGTCTTGGCCACTCCTCTTTCCAAAATTGTTATTCGCAAATATTTGGAAATGTGTTCCAGCATTAGTAATTTGGGCCATTTGGTGGGAAAGAAATAAAATTCTATTCAAAAAAGAAATATCTCATATTGATAAAGTTATGGAAGGGATTGAACGATCTATTTCAGAAGTGACAAATGCAAGTGTAAGTAGTTGCAAATTCAACCCTGTTGTAACTGCATGGGATTATAATTGCTTCAGGAATGGAAATACCTTGTTATTCCTTATGGATGGCAGAGCCAAAAGAACGCAAATGTACCAATATCTAGATTAGATGTGCACTGGAGTCCCCCAAGTGAGGGGTTCATGAAGCTTAACTTTGATGGAGCATCGAGAGGCAACCCTGGAATCTCAGGGATGGGAGCGTGTATTCGAGACATTAAAGGGATAGTAGTTGCCCTTGCCCTTGATACTAACAATATGGCAGAGGCCCAAGCTTTATTAGCTGGGTTAATTCTAGCTAAACAGGGTAATTTTCGATCACTACACATAGAAGGTGATTCATCCGTCATCACAAATGCATGTATACACAAGAAAGTTCATTCATGGAAGTTAAAGTATATTTTAACACAAATCTGGAGATTGTTAGAGGAATGTCATGATGTTTGCATATCACACACATTGAGGGAAGGAAATAAGGTTGTTGATTATTTATCAAATTTGGGCTGCGATGGTGTACGTACCCTATCATTGAATCCATCGAACATAATTAATGAGGACGGAGAACTCAAAAGATTAATTGAAGTGGATAAAGAATGTTGTCGTCATTAATCAATGAAAGGACTTAGACAAGATGGCTTTGGGTATGAGAATTCGGAATTTGAGGATTCGGTTTATGTGCCAAGATCACTATCATCAATGCACTAGTCTTTCATATATTGCAAAAGATTGGAAGTACGAAATGATGACAACACTTGAATAATATGATCAACACTATTCACATGGCTTCACAGGTATGAATGCGGTAAGATGATGAATCCATAATTTGGGCAAGTACATAATACGATTTTCCAATCCCCTTGTTATGTTATAGATATTTAGATTACATCTCTGGCCGAGATTCCCAGACTTCCACATTCTGCTTCAGCAAGGTTTGAGAGGTTTGAGCATGGAAAAACATATAGATATGGCTGTGTTGTGCAACTCTTGCCATAAGAAACATAGGGGTATCATTCCTAAGAACCATCGTATTTGGCTTCCACCGAATGTTGAGGAAAATGTGCTACCAAATCTAGTGGCGGACACAATGCTGGACACTAAGTTTATTATACATTCTCCTACAGTCAGACGAGCAATTAAGCAAGTCATTGGGGAAGAACATTTAGGCACAGTGGTAACACAATTTCTATATCCTTCAAATTTAGTGTCCATCTTCCTTTCGAACGCCATGCATATCCTACAGTCCCCACCCCTCCTCCAGTCTTTGGCAAATAAGGTAATTTGTCCAGTTTTTATTGCGGATAATAAACTGAATGTGGCGATGCATTATTATGATTTATGGGGAGGAATGTCATTAGTAGGCGGTCTATTTTCACATAATCAGTTGCTTCAAAAGCATGAGTTTTTAGTGACTTTTGAGGTTATGAAAAAAGCAGTGGAAAAGCGAAGCTCGTCACATTTGAAATTTGTTCTTCAAGTTACTTCACGGGCTCTCGGCTACCAGTTGGAGGAAAGAGTGAGAAAGATGGGGTTTTCATTGTTGGATTTACTTAGATTCTCAAATAGCCCACAGTTTCCTACAAAACAATCGTCATTCTCGAATTTGGGCCAGATCAACTTGGGGGTCGAGTGCAGAGGTGGGCAGCCTTCGAACTCTGTTCATTTGAAGAATGCAGAATGTGCGGGGACAGGTAGAGAGGAGACAGATTTTAGTGGATGGAAGACCTCGAGCTCTGCTCATTTAGAGAGAGTGGAATGCACGGGGGCAGGAAGAAAGGAGGCAGAATGTGAAAGTTGGCATTCGCCGATAGCATCCTCACGTATTCGCGAAGGGGTCGAGAACATGCTGCTTCTCAGTTTTCCCCATCTTCAGCATGATATTGATAAAGTGAGGTTGGAAACCAGAGATGTGACCGATTCAGTGGGGAGATTTGGAGATCGCGATGAGAGTGCCATGGGAGAGTAAAGAGTGAAAGGATGTGTAAACCTAAAGTTAAAAATTTTGACACGGTGACATTTTTTGATATTTTGATGCCCCTCAATTTTAAATGTATAATCTAATAGGGGGTTGGGGGAGGTAGCTTATACTCCCAATTGTATGAATGATTTAATATCATTTCCGCTTGATAGTGAATATTGTATGAACCATTGTATATATTTAAGTAATGATGTTGGGTTTTCTTCCTGATTCTTTCCCAGTTGAGCTTTTTGAATCAATTTATGTTAATATATTATAGTGGCTTGCCACTTTTGTCTAAAAAAAATAAAAAATTAAATATTAGTTAAATACCTATATTTAATTAAATAATTTAATTATTAAGTCTTGATTTAAATAATTAAGATTTAATAAATATTAAATCTAATAATTATAATTAATTGTGAAAAGTTAAGTTATTGAGTATTACTTTAAGTTGCATAATTAATTGATTTAATTTAATCGAAATATTCTCATGCATTTTCAATTATGACTTTGTTTTTATATTATAAAGTTGAGTTTTGCATTACTTTTAGTGAAATTGAAAATAATGTATTACTTTTAATTATTAATTAGATAATAAATATGCCATTAGGGTTTCCTTTTTGAAAACCCAATTGTTTGGTTTTCTATATCTTTGGATTGAATGTCATTTTAGAGGTTGTTCAATCAGGGAGCAGAAGAATTCAGGTGATTGGAGATTTGTGGAAAGCTTAGGAGTGTTTTGGATTCTTCATTGCTTTGGATTAGAATTGGTTCCTCTCATCAGTTATTAAGGTAGGATCTTGATCTTGTTAATTCTAGCTTCCAGATCACTATCTTTTATGCATCTGGAATGCTAGGATCTTGAGCTTGAATGTTCCTTGTTTGATATTATGAGTTTTTATTGCTTAAAATTGGAAGAAAATGTTATTGGATCAATTCTGTGTTTGTTTCTTCTCGATTGCATGCTAAATTTGTGTTTTGGGTTTAAGGGTTTCATTTATTTTCTTTGGTTGTAATTTGGGCATCAGGATTTTCATTTAGAAGGATTTCAGCCTCACAATCCTAATTTTTTTTGAATACTCGTTCTTACTGAATCTCGCTCTTATTGAATCTCCAACTTGTGCTATTCAAAATTATATCCACCCAAGGACCGAAAAAAATATATAGCCAAAAGTAGAGCGATTTGTATCTATAAGAATTAT
>MU226910.1:0-21143 GCA_018584345.1 Thuja plicata
TTACTCCATAGCCGACCTCGTTAGAGTAGTTCCCACTGATATAAGGCTATATATGAGAAATAGATAATTGGCCATTCTCTGAAAATCCTTTTATCCACTGCTAATAGATCGGTTAGGGCACGGCCTGTAGAAGTAACCTATCATAAAGAATGCATGGAGCACAGTAAGAGAAGCGGAATTGAAGAAAATAAGATAGAAAAACAATGCAGGGAGCAATGTAAAATAAGAGGAATCGAAGAAAGTTAAAATTCTTAAAAGGGCAAATCATGATTGCATTCAACTAGAAATAGCCCTAGAAGACTTTGCCCTCAGTTGCTCTGCATTATCCGTCTTCTATAAAAATGTTATAAAATGAAGTTACATTTTCTTTTTTTTTACCTTTATGCACGTGTTGGTCGCAATTTCGACCAACACGAGCATAAAAGTAAAAAAAAGAAAAGTTAACTTTTATATTGCGACCAAACAAAACCATTTTGCAAGTTGGTCGAAATGTTTGGTCGCAATTTAGGGTCAAATCTATTAGTGCCCTATTAAAGGTTACAAAACACACTGTTGGGTGTGACCCTATTAGAGGATTTAATCACCCTTTTAGGAGTGGCCTTGTTAGAGGTCTTCAAAACACTTTAATGTAGAAATGCCACCTTGTGAGAGGATTTATGAAAGATTGTTAAGTTTACTTTGTTAAGAGATTTGGATCACTATTACAATTGTTAGAGAGTAACAATGAATTTACCTAATTGAAGAAGCAACTAAATTTGCAGATTCAAATCTCTGTTATGGCTTTAACTAGATCCTCACTGGTCAAATATTATTTTGCAGCTTGGTCTAGATATTCTGTCCTTAATCAAAATTCCTTCTTGCTTCGCCTTCACTCTTCATATCAAAACTCTACTTCATATTTAATCCAAACTTGACCTTGTATATATATATGATAACCCTTGTCAAGTCAGTTTGAATACCCTTCCAAATAAATAATAAAACTCAAATCTGTCGGCTGTAATTAACCAATTAAACATAAAGTGTAAACTATTGTAAGTTGGCTAACACTAAATGCATAACTCGGTTAACACTTGTATAGTCATAAAATGGAAGCGCTTCCATGGTAGACTATTTTAACCTTCCGAGTAAGTGTTTTGGGGTCATGTCAAGTGCCTTGAATGGGTTCCTGACTTAGATCCTGGCTTTTTCCTCTTGTTCTGCCCCATTTCCACTTTTTCCAACCTATTTCTTGCTCCCTAGACTGAAAAACTGAGACTTTGACCTTAGGGTCAAGGTTGAGCTCGACCTTGACCTAGGTCAAGGTCAACCTTGACCTTGAGCTAGGTCAAAATCGACCTTTTTCAGGCCCGGGGTTCAAATTTTAGAATTTTAGGGTTTTTGGATGTCAGTCTTCGGAAAAAGTTAATTCCCGCTTCCGGGTCAGCTGTTTCGGTCTTCAAAACAACAAATCCTAAATCATATTTAATATAGGTCCTCTTCTAGGTGAATGGGTCAAATTGGAATTTAATTCTCCTATGTCGTCCTCTCTAGAAGATTGTTCCCTAGTTTCATATAAAAGGAAGCTTTCTCCTCTCATTTTCTTTAAGACTAAGCATGAACCATGAACTATGATCATCAAGCATAACTGCAAGAATTCAAAGACTTGAAGAGTGAGATCCAAAGGTGAAGAAGAAAGATTTAAAGCAATCCAAGTAGCCATTGAAGCATTCATCCATTCTCAAGCACTTCTCAAGCGCTCATTTTCATCAAGGAGATCTATTGGTGGCCATTGAAGGATTCAAGCTCCATGGAGCCGTCTTGTTGAATATTTCTCCATCCACATTCCTCCAAGCCTCTTCCTATTCAAAACCCATTCAAGATTGGTGTTGAAGATCTACAAGTAAATTGATTAAAGAAATCCTACATTCTACATCCTTTTTGGTGCATACATACTTGTGGATTCACAGATTCGAATCCGCCACAAGGACTTCTACGAGCAAGGTGAATTTGTTTATTTAATTTTTTTTACTTATGAAATTTCAATTATACTTTGAGTTTAATTTCAAAATCAGGGTTTTACCAAGGAAAACCCCTTCCCCCAACAAAAAATCCATTTTTCTTGTAGGTACAGGTTCGGAACAACACATCAGAGTACAGATCCAGATAACCTTTTTGGAAAACTTTCGAGATCTGAAAACAGATTTTCAGTCTGAGACTTTTTAGGTTGATTCTGACCTAGGTCGCAATTAGAAATTTTGGGTCAATGGTGACATTGACTTGAGGGTAAAAATTAGAACTGTGTCAGAACAGAAAAAGATTTATGGGTTTTGTTCGTCTCTGTGTTTCTATTCTAGATCCGGTCTCAGATTTTCCAGAAACTCAACACAGGCTTCAGAAAACAACATTCTTCAAATCTAAAAAATTTTAAGGTTAGTACATTTCTCCTATTCAATTCAATTAAGGTTATCAATCCATCTAAAGCTATTACACATTCAAATAAACAATAATGCACTTAATATCTTCCTTCTTTATTCTTATTTCTAAATGGTTGATTCATTTATGCATTGATCCTTCCATTTTGGATTAATCAATTCAGATCTTTCATTTGTATATCTAAGGATAGAAGGAGAGAATCCTATTTACCCCCATAACATATTTAAATGTAATTTCTTTTATGTTAAATGATCCATATTCATAAACACAATATTTTAGATGTTACATTTTGGTGAACCCGCGATAGACAACTCTTTCTTTTTGGTGTTAGATTTGCATCTTGTGTTAGATATTACATGCATTTAAAAGTATATTTCTTTTATGATCTTGCATTTATATTTCAAAAATTAAAAATTACAAAATTTCTTTAAAAGTACAAAAAACATTTAGATTTTTCATGCTTGTAATGTTACTTTATGTTCAACATGTATGATTTTTGTTTTGAATACTTTGATGAGACTATTGTTACGAAAGAGGATAGATCCCCTAATGAGGTACATGGAAGTGAGGATTAAAATGGTTTGAATGAGATATTCATTGATCCTATTCCTATTTTATCCTCCTCTACAACCTCTTCAATTGACCTTTACCATAGAGTGTGTGCATGATTACCTTCATGTTCCATTATTTGCAACATTGATACACCTAGAAAGACTTCATTTAGTGTGTGTGATGTTTCTTTGTCCTCTCCTATATTACCTTGTAAGGATATATTAGAGAAAGAATATGACTTTAATCTTTCCCTCCATGGAGATGAATTAAGGATTGATGTTAATTCTTCTCCTAATATATGTCTTTTCTATGAGCCTACTTTAGAATATAATTCTTTCCCCTTTAGGGATCAAGCTTTAGGCGCTCCTAAAATGTGCTTTATTGATAGGGATGATAATCCTCCTATTTGGGATGAACCTTTTGATTTGGATGTTGATTACTCTCTTCCTCATGAAGCCATTATAGGTGATTCTACTTTTTGGGATGAACCCTTGGATAAAGATATTGATTTATCTCCTCCTTGTGAAGATGCTTTGATACAAGAGGGTGATTTATTAATGGATGACATATTCATACATGATGATGAATATTTTTCTAAAACACACTCCCCTTATGTGGACATTTTAGAGAAAGAAGAGAAAATTATTAATGCATTACCTCTAATTGGGATTCCTTCTAGTGATGAGGCATTAACGGAAAATGATATGAATTCCATTAATGCTCTCCCTCTTAGTGATGATCCTATGGAGAATCAAGCTCCTACCTCATCTTCTCCTAGGATGTATTCCTTTTTTCCTTCTTGTAAATTTATCAAACATACTAATGATGACATAGTGACTACTGAAGTTCAATTGAGTTCTTTTCATATGGCTTCTTGTTATGGTTCTGGTTATCATTTACTAGTTAAACAAGGATTCCATAGTCAAGGATGTGCTAAACATAAACAAGGAATTCAAATGCCATTACAGAATGGGGGGCATGAGCATTCTTATGGATTGGGATTTAATCCTCAACAACACATCAATGTTACTAACATCTCAAATAACACTTGAAAACATAATGACCCTATGAAGGAATTTGACCAAGAAGTTATTTTTCCTATACTCCTTCGTGCTAAGATGATTACTAGACCTAAATATAAAAAGAAATATAGTCCACACTTTAAGACTCTTCCTTTTTGTTTGTATCATAGATTTCATGATCACTCTACTAATGAATGTCAAGCTTTACATTATAAGATTAGGTAGCTCATTGATAGTAAATTTATTTATTTAACACGTGGCAATGAGTTGTATTTCAATCCTATTTTCTCTAAATAACATTTATGGTCCTATTATTGAACTCTACATTATGTAAGCAATGCTAGCCTAATCCTTGGGGGCTCGTTGTCTTGCATAATGTTGTGAGTGATATAATAGGTCCCCTTTCATCCTTGTCCCTACACTTGGGGGGGAAGGATGCCATCTCCTTCTTTTTTGTCTTTCCAGGATCCACTTTCCTTTGGTTAAGAAGTATCTATCTATTATGTGATATCTAATCATACATGAAAATTTTGGTTTGCATTGAGGATCCATGTCCTTGATTATAACCTATTTTGTTGTTTGATATTGGGTTTCCATGGTTGATAAATCTCATCACCTTGGAAACTGAATAGTGTTCTATCCCTCATAAGGGTTACTTTTTCACTTCTTGCATGATATCTCTTTGTATTCGTCCCTTCCATGGCCTCATAGGAGTTGTGACCTTCTTGGCTTGGACTGGGTGATGTCTATGGATATTGTCTTGATGTTGAAGAAGGCTATATCCTTGTTATTTTTTTCCTTAACATGTCAAAATAGTATGTACTTTGTCATCTTAAGGAGGGGGGCATATATACGGCCTCCCTCATTCTATATTATGTATTTTTTTCTAACCTTTTGTTTTGCAGCATGCTAAATCCTCTGAAGGTAACGGACATGTAAGTTGCTAAATCCTAAAGAGATACACATCCAATTACAATTCAATATGCTAAATCCTTGGAAGGTAACACACATAAGTTGCTAAACCCTAAAGAGACACACATTTTTATGTTTTTTTCTAAATCCTCTGAAGGTAATGCACATAAGTTGATAAATCATGAAGAGATATGCATTCAATTACAATTCAATATGATAAATCCTTGGAAGGTAACACACATAAGTTGCTAAATCCTGAAGAGATACACATTTTACAAATGTATTCCGTAGTGATATATAGATCTAGGGGTACTTCATAAAATCCATTAGAAGATGCACTACATACATGCACAAAGCCTCCAGAAGGTACACAACTTTATGGGGTGACTATTGAGTGCTTTCTTAGTTGGCCATCCTATCCTTTTTATGGTTCACAGTGAGATACACACATCTTACTGGGAAAGGTAACCGCACCCTCTCTCTTTCTCCTTAACTGGTGATGTCTCTCTTATTGTGATCTTAGGGTTGATAAAGACTTAAGTCCCTTGGGGGGATTGAGGATTCCTTTGTCCCCTTTTTATTCCAATAAGATTATCTATTCTTTATGATCTCCTTTAACAAGAGTTTGCTTCGATTCGATACTCTTGCTAAAGTGGGGGCTAAATGTATAGTAAGAAAATAGAAGCACTTCCATGGTAGACTGGTTTATCCTTCTGAGTAAGTGGTTTGGGGTCATGTCAAGTGCCTTTAATGGGTTCCTGACTTAGATCTGGCTTTTTCCCCGTGTTCTGCCCCATTTCCAATTTTTCCAACCTATTTTTGGCACCCTAGACTGAAGAACTAGGACTTTGACCTTAGGTTCAAGGTCAACCTTTTTGGGTCAAGGTTGACCTCAACCTTGAGCTAGGTCATAGTTGACCTTTTTCAGTCCTGGGGTTCAAATTTCAGAATTTTAGGGTTTTCAGATGTTAGTCTTTGGAAAAAGGTAATTCCTGCTTCTGAGTCGGCTGTTTCGGTCTTCGGAACAACAAATCCTAAATTATATTTAATATAGGTCCTCTTCTAGGGGCATGGGTCCAATTTTAATTTAATTCTCCTATGTTGGGATCTCTAGAAGATTATGCCCTAGTTTCATATAAAAGGAAGCTTTCTCCTCTCATTTTCTCTAAGACTAAGCATGAACCATGAACTATGATCATCAAGCATAATTGCAAGAATTCAAAGACTTGAGGAGTGAGATCCAAAGGTGAAGAAGAAAGATTTGAAGCAAGCCAAGTAGCCATTGAAGCATTCATCCATTCTCAAGCACTTCTCAAGAACTCATTTTCATCAAGGAGATCCATTGGTGGTTATTGAAGGATTCGAGTTCCATGGAGCCCTCTTGTTGAAGATTTATCCATCCACATTCCTCCAAGCCTCTTCCTATTCAAAAACCATTCAAGATTTGTGTTGAAGGTATACAAGTAAATTGATTAAAGACATCCCACATTCTATATTCTACATTCTACATCCTTTTTGGTGCATACATACTTGTGGATTCACAGATTCGAATCCGCCACAAGGACTTCTACAAGCAAGGTGAATTTGTTTATTTACTTTGTTTTACTTATGCAATTTCAATTATACTTGGAGGTTAATTCCCAAACCAGGGTTTGACCAAGGCAAATCCCTCCCCCCAACAAATAATCCATTTTTCTTAAAGGTACAGATTCAGAATAGTAGATCAGAGTATAGATCTGGATACCCTTTTTGACAAACTTTAGAGATCCAAAAATATATTTTCAGTCTGAGACCTTTTAGGTTGATTCTGCCCTAGGTCACAATCAAAAATTCTAGGTCAATGGTGACATTGACTTGAGGGTACAAATTAGAACTGTGTCAGAACAAAAAAATATATCTGGGTTTTGTTCATCTTTGCATTTATATTCCAGATCCGGTCTCAGATTTTCTAGAAAATCAACACAGGTGTTAGAAAACAACATTCTTCAGATGTGTAACATTTCAAGGTTAGTACATTTCTCTTATTCAATTCAATTAAGGTTATCAATCTATCTAAAGCTATTACACACTCAAATCAACAAACGGGTATTTAAGATATTTTTCTTTGCTCTTATTTCCAAATGATTGATTCATTTATGCATTGATCCTTTCTTTTGGGTTAATCAATTTGGATCCCCCATTTGTATATCTAAGGATAAAAGGGAGAGCATCTTATTTACCCCCATAACATATTTAATTGTAATGTCTCTTATGTAACAACATTTTCAATGTTCCACTTTCATAAATCCTCACATTTTAGATGTTACAACACTGTAATCCTTCGATGCCCAACCATTACTCAGCTGAAACTAAACTTACTATATTGCCTGAGTGAACTCGGTTAATACTGCAAATCACTTGGCTAATACAAGAGTCTTCTTCAATGCCTAAGAGATCTCAACATACACTGACTGTGCTCGGTTAGGTTTAGACATTTGTGTAACATCAATACATTTGTGTAACATCAATGACAATACACAATTGAATAATTGTCATCAATAGGATGTGCATACCCCATGGGAAGCCCCCTCATCCACCAAAGTTTATGCAACCTTCAATGGTGTCTTCTATTCTTGCGTCCACACCTCATGTGGACATAGAAAATACACCCAAACTTCCTAAGCCTAAGTTGTGCCCACCTCCCACCATCCCTATCATCCTGGACACCCCTTGCTGTGCTATTTGTAGCCAGGATAAGAGGCATCATAAGATTTCATAGTCTTCCTTGACACCTACCACTCAGCCCTTGAGGGCACCTTATGTTCCTCCAACTACACACAGGGAAAAAAGTGGAAGGGTGCTCGAGATTGAGCCTCCAATGCCTCCTACATCAACCCCACCTCTTTCTCCATTGGATGAGCCTTCTTTAGTGTCGACGATGAAATCTACGACCTCCCCTATGGAACAGTATGGCATTACACCCACATATCCTTCTCATCTAGGTCTGCACCTACGTCAAAACAAGTTTGCACATGAGTGTAAGCATTGTCGATGAGAGAGGACTCTGGATCATGAGACCACTATGAGGGAAGATAATGTTTCTCCTTAGCCTATGTTTTTTTGTCTCTTTATCTTGTTCCATCTCTTCTCCTACTTCCACTACCCCTCATCCCACCACTAACTTTGTCATGCCTCCCCCTGCACATGTAGTTACTATTGGGCCTCTTTCCTAGAGGGTCCAAGTGTTTATCTCTCCTTTGCAGGAATCACCACTGATCACCACCTTGCTATATATTCAACCGTTCCCAAATCCAGTGAATATATTGTACACCCAAGTGGTATCTAGCACAATTATGTCCACTCATCCTATGCCTGCTCCATCCTATGATCACCATGCCAACTTCTTAGATGTCCTAAAGGTCACTAAAGTGGATCAAAGGGCTTCACCTCCATCCTTCAAGAGAAAGTTTGAATATGGCCCTATCCTAGATTTTATGCATCATGAATCTCCTCTGGTAGACCCGTTGTTCATTTTGTTTCTTGCAGTACAACAAGCTATAGCTTCTCCTAACACTACAACAGATCGGGCAATTAGCGTCGAAAATGGTACCTATTTTTAGTGTAATTTTCACAACAATTTGAGGCTATGTGACAATGTCAAATTCGACACCCAAATGCTTCCAGTCTTTGACACTGTATTGAGTACCAAAGTTAATGGAAAAGGTAGAGAAATTTCCTACATTGAATGTGGTGTCATAGCTGTGTCTGCACCAAAAAAAGACTCGAGAAATAGAGCCAGATATGATGCCATAAATTATGTCGTGCTTGGCTTCCATTTTAACTCCTTTGTTTTTTCCAGATTTGGTTCTAATCATGCTTTCAGTTTTTTTTCTTATTATGCTTCCATTTTTACTTCTATTATAATGTCCTTCATTGCTTCTATTTTGGCTTCCTATTTTATTTCTATTTTTTCTTCTCTTTTGCTTCTACTTTGGCTTCCCATTTTGCTTCTATGTTGACTTCTCATTTTGTTTCCAGTTTTGCTTTATCTTTGTCTTCCCATTTTTCTTCGACTTTGGATTCCCAGTTTGCTTCTAGTTTTTCTTGTACTTTGGCTTCCCAATTTGCTTCTAGTTTTGCTTCTTCTTTAACTTCTTGTGTTGCTTCCATCTTTGCTTCAATTATAATGCCGCTTGTTGCTTTTGGTTTTACTTCAAGGTTTTCTTCCAGTTTTACTTCCATTATAAGATCATTTGTTGCTTCTTATTTTTCTTCAAGGCTTACTTCCAGGTTTTCTTCTTGTGTTTCTTCTATCTTTTCTTCCATTATAACACCATTTGTTGCTTCTAGTTTTACTTCTTGTATTTTTCTACTTTAACGCCTATTTAATGTCATTTCTTGCTTTCAATTTTTCTCCCTTTTTTGCTTCCATTTTGCACTCCTAGTTTTTCTTCTGATATGGCTTCTAATTTTTCTTCCATTATGGCATATTTTGTTTCTTCTAAGATAGCTTCTATTATTTCATCTTTTTTTGCTTCTGAAATTGCTTCTATTATTACTCTTTTGTTTGCTACTAGAATTGCTTCTATTTTTGCTCCCTAGATAATGATAGGTTTTACTTCTGATTTGGCTTGCATTGTTGCTTCCTTTTTGACTTCTAAAAGTGTTTCTTATTTTAATTTCATTTCTTATTATTTTAATATTTTTTATTCCTATCATGAAACCCATGTCAACACCAAGAAGCTACACATCAAAATGTCTATAATTTAATTGAATTTGACAACATCCATCCTAAGCAGCAAATCAAAATCATCATACATCATAAATATTCATCCAATAATCATCGATCACTTTTAATATATATAAATTGAAAATTCAATACTGATAAGATCATCATATATAACTAAAACAATTGGAATTCCAATATGGCAGTAGATCAAAAACATGTCTAAGTGATACATGTCCAATAGTTGACATAAGAAAAAATGATACATGGGAAACAAACGAGGTTTTATCAAATCAAGATCAAGGCCCACCCTTAGTGCAAGAAGTGCCAATTTCATATCCTTCAGGTGTACGGAAATATCCAAAGTTAGCAAGAGTTTTACCACTATAAATAGCACTTTCAGTTCTATACTATCAGGATCCAAATGTATATGCATATTCTATTCCAGTCATTATAGTTCCAATGCCAGTGGAAGAAACATCACTTCCTACCCAGTCAATTCAATTTACCTTGATGACCCAAAACCACAAATAGGAACCCCCTCACGAGAGGTAGATGCTTTTTCAAATTCATTTACAAATGATAAATGATAAATTATGTAACTGAAAATGATACAAGTCAAGATGATACACGCTCATCATCATCATCATCATCATCATCATCATCATCATCATCATCATCATCATCATCATCATCAAACTCAGTATAAGCATCATCATCATCATCCTCTGTCATGTGATCTAGATCAGAACCAATATATTTTGGATCTGTATCTTGAGGATCATCTTTATCTTGGGGAAGACATGATTTTTGCCCAAAAACAAAATTTCTTTAATGTTGTTATTGTTTATTTAATGTTGTATAGTCAAAAAATAGAAGCACTTCCATTATGGACTATTTTATCCTTCCAAGTAAGTGGTTTGGGGTCATGTCAATCACTTTGAATGGGTCTCTGACTTGGATTTGTCTTTCCCCCCTATTCTGCCCCATTTCCCACTTTTCTCTGGCCTATTTCTGGCATCCTAAACAACAAAAATGAGATTTTTGACCTAAGGGTCAAAATTGACCTTTTTGGGTCAAGGTTGACCTCAACCTTAACCTAGGTTAGAATCAACCTTGATTCTAACCCAGGGTCCAGATTTCAAGTTTCCAGGGTTTCCCGATGTTGGGCTTTAGAAAAGTTCATTTCCCGCTTCTAGGTCAGTTGTTTTGGGTTCTGAAATGAAGACTCTTAAATTATATTTAATATAGGTCCTCTTCTAGGAATATATGTCTTATTGGAATTTAATTATCCTATGTAGGCCTCTCTAGAAGATTGTACCCTAGATTCATATATAAGGAAGTTTTCTCCTCTCATTTTCTCTAAGCACGATCTCAAGCTCTAAGTGAAATCTAAATTTGAAAGACAAGCTAAGAAGTAAGATTTGGAGCAAGCATTCATCTACTCTTAAGAATTCAAGCATCTTCAAGCATTAAATTCATCAAGGAGATCCATTGGTAGCCATTAAAGGATTCAAGCTCTATGGAGCCCTCTTGTTGAAGGTTTCTCCATCCACATTCCTCCAAGCCTTTTCCTATTCAAAGATCCATTAAAGATGGGTGTTGAAGATCTATAAGAAATTGATATGAGACATCCTACATTCTACATTCTACATCCATTTGGTGTATACATACTTGTGGATCCATGGATTCGAATCCGCCACCAAGGTTTCCATACAAGAAAGGTGAATTTGTTCATTTACTTTATTTTACTTATGCAATTTCAATTATATTTTAAGGTTAATTCCAAAACTGGGGTTTGATGAAGAAAAACCTCTCCCCCCAAAAAGCAAATCCATTTTTCTTGCAGGAATAGGTTTGGAACAACGAATTAGAGTGTAGATCCGGATACCCTTTTCAGCGAACTATCAGTATCTGGAAACAGATTTTCTATCAGAGATTTTGGGTCAGAATCAACATTCTATTCTGGGTCAGAATTGGAAATTTTGGGTGAAAGGTGAAATTGACTTTCGGGTGAAAATTAGAACTGAGCCAGATCAGAAAAATATTTTTGGGTTTTCTTTGTCTCTACGTTTCTGTTCCAGATTCGGTTGCAGATTTTCTAGAAACTCAATGCAAACACCCGAAAACAACATTCTTCAGATATGTAGCATTTTGAGGTTAGTACTTGTCTTCAATTCATTTTAATTAAATTTTTTAATCTTCCTAAATCTATCACACACTCTCTTCTATAAAATGGGAGTTAGGGTTTTTGTCTTTATCCCCATCCTTAATAGGTTGATTCATTTATGCATTGATCCTTTCTTTAGGGTTAATCAATTTGGATCTTCCCTTTATGAAATTTGGGATTAAGAGGACAATCTTACCTAGTTCATTATTCCAATCAACCCATTCCCATCAATCCATTTTCTTACATTACACAATTTCTTAAGAGTCCCTATTTCTTATATTACATTTTGGTGAACCCGCGATAGACAACTCTTTCTCTTTTGGTGTTAGATTTACATTTTTATGTTAGATCTTCCATGCATATAAAATTATATTTCTTTTATGTTCTTTCATTTAAATTTCAAAAATTAAAAATCAAAATTGTGTGTTTCTTAAATTAGTTCATTTGCATTACATTGGTGTATGAGCTTTACTACTTCTAGTCCTACTTATAATATCCTGGTTAGAAAAATCCGTATACATATGGGTTCCTTTGATCCTAATTCTTCCTCTCCTTTCCTTAGGATCATGGATGACAATTTTACCACTCATGATTCCAATCATTCTATGGAGCATAACTCTTCTCACTCATCTCATGATGAGGATGATTCTTTAAGAGTTCCTCCTGAACAAGTCCAAAAACTTTCAACAAAACTTGATAAAATGGGAAATTGGCTTATTCAAGAAAACCATAATCAAGATTCCATCCAAGCTATAGAGGCTCTTAAGAAATTCCTTTGCGATAGTGATCAAGGTGTTAATCTCTTGCGTGGTATCACTCATCTTGTGCTTTTGAATGTTAAACCTTTAGCTGAAGAGGCTCAAGATCTAGGATTCACTCCTCCTGTCACTAGTGGGGAATTTTCTTCCATTCCTTTACCTAGAAATCCTACTTATAGTCCTCCTTTGATGACTACATCTCCTCCAATTTCATCTATTCCTGTGAGTGTTCCACCAGTGTCTCTACCTACCTCACAGCCTTCTTACCATAGTGTTCATTTTACATATTCTAATCCACTTCCAACTGTGGTTCCAAGTGTTCCACTGGTTGTGTCTTCCATTCCTGCCACTTCTTACACTTTTCCTAGTGTTCCTGATGTTTCTATGCCACCTATTTCTTCTAATGATTCCACAATCATTAGTTTGGCTCAAACTGTGTCATCTTTACAACAAAAACTTGCATCTTTAACCCAATCCAAGTTTAGCATTCCTACATGTGACATGGGTAGTCCTTTATCCTTAGAAATTATTCATGCTACTATCCCTCAGCAAGCCCATATGCCTCATCTTGAGAATTACAATGGTAAAGGAGATCTTGTTACTCATGTTAAAACATTTCAAATCCTTTGTAGTGACTATGCTCATGACCATAGGATTTTAACTAAGTTGTTTACTAGGATTTTTCATGATAAGGCCTTGCAATGGTATTGTTCTTTACCTCCTTATTCTATTGATTCTTTTCCTAAAATTGCTAATACCTTCATTCAAAAATTTCAAAATAACATTGGTATGCAAGTTTCCTTACCTAATTTAATGCATTGTAAACAAAACATTAAGGAAACATTGATTGATTTTCTTTGTAGATTTACTTGCATTTGTATGCTTAGATTTTTTATCATGTTCCTGATATTGATATTCAGCATATGTTTATTTCAAATTTACAAAATGATATTAGAGATAAGATTCTGCTTACTGAATTTACCTCTTTTCAACAACTTTGTGCAGAAACTTCATCATTATCAATTACAAGTGAGTCAATTTGAGAGCACCACTCCAATAGCTCCTGTTCCAATTGATAAGAGTGATGTTGCTCCTAATCCTAATAAGTCTGAGAAACCTAACAACTATGTCAAGATAAATAAAAAGATGAACGTAGTTTTTGATCAAGTTGTTGTTGCATCCAACAATGCCACTTCTCCATCCACTTCTTTCTGTATGAATCATATGTTTACTCCTCTCTCTGAATCTTTACATTCTATTTTCAGTAGGTTGTTAAGTGCTAACACGATTACCTTGCCTCCTATTCGACCTCTTCTCCCTACTACAATGCCATCCAAATCCTTTGATTCTAAAGCTTTTTGTCAATATCATCGACAAAATAGCCATGATACCGAAAAATGTTATTCTCTAGAGCATAAGGTTCAAGACTCAATCAATTCTAATGATTTATCTATTGATAATTTTGATGGAAGTGGGAACAAATCTGTCTCTCCTCCTAATCAAAACCTTCAAATTTATATAAATTGTTTACCTACACATGATACTAATACCATCGCTCAACCATCTTCTATGGATATTGTTTACAATTCAAAGATGGATGATCTAAATCACATTGTTAATCATGTGGATGGTGTTGTTTCATCTCAACCTACTATTCAAGATCCTTTACCTCCACTTAAAATTCAAGTTCCACCTAAACCTAAAAAAAAAACTAAGGATGAACGACCTAGGGAACTCTCAATTACCTTTGATGATTCTGAGAATATTAAGGCTTTCAATGGTCGCCTTTATATTTATGCTAGGATTTATAAGATATCTACACATGATTGTCTTGTTGATCCCACATCTTTAATAAATGTCATTACTGAAGAAAATATTTTTATGAATAATATACACCCTGATTATTATGATACATCTGATGCATGGATCCAAACTTGTAATGGTTTCCTCTATCCTGCACTTGGTTCTATTAACTTGCCTATTGAACTTTTTGGTAAAGTTGTAGATACTACCTTCATTGTCGGTCCTACTTTTGATCAGTTTCAAGTCAAATTTGGTTTGCCTTGGTTGATTTCTATGCATGTTGTTACTTCTCCTATTCATAAGTGTCTTAAGCTCATTCATAATGGAGAAGTGAAAATGATTAATCATAGTTTGTATCAACCTTCTAGGCCTAGAGATTGTGCTACTCTTGATTTATTTTGGCCTTCATTACCTAATTCATGTCCTCCTCACCCTGATAACCTTTTTTGTTCATATCAAGCCTATAAACATCGCAAGATTGTCAAGTTAAGCATGCCTCAGATAGATCTTAACTGTGGTCTTTTGCCTACTCATTCTATACCTCCTTTATCCATTAATGCTAGCTCTATTACTCAACCTCCCAGTGTTTCTTATCACCCTATTGATCGTCCTACCAATCTTTCTATAGAACCTGTGAAGGACCCAATTGTCATTCCTCCTAGTTCTCAACATGTGTCAAACAAAGAGAAACATAAAAAATATGCTAGTGAGCATCGTAAGAAGCATAGGGCTAATGCTAGGGCCCGTGCCTCTATTCTTCAAAATTATTTACCTTCTTTCAACCAACCTATACCTGATGTGTTGGAGGAAGTTAATGTTCATAATGATGTTAAGATGAATGATTATGATGATTCTATTCGCATATTAGATCCCATTTTAATTGACCTTGATGAGGAGGATACTCTTGATGATCCTATTGATGCTAGTGATGAATATGAGACCATTGATCTTGATACTGATTTATCTCATATGCTTTCAACTCAATTGATAATTACACCTAGTATCGAACATCGCGATTCTCAAGAGGATCCTTGTTTGGAACTGGCTATTATTCCTACTATATTGGATATAGTCTCTCTTGCGAGTTTCCCACCTTTCCTAAATGATATAAACCAATATAGGGAGAGTAGGTGATGCGCTTTATAGGCTTGTCCTATATAGTAGCCCTTTTTGTGTTTGCCTTCTATATTGTGCTTCTCCCATAATGTATTTGCTAAATGTTTGTTAGATTATTTTATATGACCCTTGTTACTTTGTTGGTTCAAGGTGATAAAGGAATCAAGCCTATTGTACAATTATTCTATATGTATCTTTACTCTTCTATATGTTGTTTTCATGTTATGTTGTACTTGTGCTATTGTTTGTAAATGTTTCCCTTGTGTAATCCGCTTGGATCTGCAATGCGGTAGCATTGATTCTTTTTAATCTCCATGTTGTGGTCTGAAAAGACTCTTCTTTGTAACTCTTGAGTTTTCTTTCCTCCATTGTGATTTTAGTTCTACGTTCTTTGGGGAATGATGTCAATTCATTTTCAATAATATCATATATATATATATACATATTATCTTATGATCATACTGACCCCATAGTAGGTAGATCCCTTCTGTTTTATTTGTATGTTTATGTGGTATTTCCCTTGATTTGTCTTTGTTTGGGGGCATCTCGTAGTGAAAATGTAATCAGTAGAGATGTTTATGTTTCCATTAAAGCCATTGCTCCTGTTAAAGAGTTAGCAATGACTTTAATGTGTGGGCATACGCTCTACTCACTTTTTGTACACATGCACTTTCAAAATATTTTCAAACTTAAAATTTTTTTTTCCCTTTATGGATTAAAGACTAATCCTTAAAACATGTATTTTTACCTTGTAGGATCTCTTGATCCCTCTAATTTAAATTTACACAGATCCCTTGATCCCTCCAGTTTCAATTTACAATGTTTTGATCCCTTAAGGTCGGAAGGTGTCCTTAAGACCAGATCTCCCTAATAGGTTGAATAGTGAGTAGCCACATTCACTAGGTGGTTCGACTCCATATTTCCAGTTGCACTATTTCCTTGTGTGGTTCACAATGGGACATAAGTTTTCATTGGGTGAGGTAACCACACCCTCTCTTGTCTTTCTCTTTAACTGGTGATATCTCTCTTATCATGATCTTAGGGTTGATAAAGACTTAAGTCCCTGGTGGTTTGAGGATTCCTTTGTACCTTTTTATTTCAATAAGATTATCTTTTCTTCATGATCTCCTTTACCAAGAGTTTGCATCGAGTCCATAGTCTTGCTAAAGTGGGGGCTAAATGTATAGTCAGAAAATGGAAGAACTTTCATTATGGACTGGTTTAGCATTCGGAGTAAGTGGTTTGGGGTCATTTCAAATTCCTTGAATGGGTCTTTGACTTGGATTTGGCTTTCCCCGAGGTTCCGCCCCATTTCCCACTTTTCTCTGGCCTATTTCTAGCATCCTAAATTGCAAAACTAAGATTTTTGACCTCACGGTCAAAATTGACCTTTCTTGATCAAGGTTGACCTCAACCTTGACCTAGGTCAAGGTCAACCTTGACCTTGACATAGTTCAAGGTTGACCTTGACCTTGACCTAGGTCATAATTGACCTTGATTCTGACCCAGGGTCTAGATTTCAAGTTTTTAGGGTTTCCAGATGTCGAGCTTCATAAAAGTTCATTTCCCACTTCTGGGTCGACTATTTTTGGTTCTGAAATAATGAATCTTAAATTATATTTAATATAGGTCTTGTACTAGGATATAGGTCTAATTGGAATTTAATTCTCCTGTGTAGGCCTATCTAGAAGATTGTGCCCTAGATTCATATATAACAAAGTTTTCTCCTCTCATTTTCTCTAAGCATGATCTCAAGATCTAAGTGAAATCTAAATGTGAAAGACAAGCTAAGAAGTAAGATTTGGAGAAAGCATTCATCTACTCTCAAGAATTAAATAATCTTCAAGCATTCAATTCATCAAGGAGATCCATTGGTAGCCATTGAAGGATTCAAGCTCTATGGAGCCCTCTTGTTGAAGATTTCTCCATCCACATTCCTCCAAGCCTTTTCCTATTCAAAGATCCATTCAAGATTGGTGTTGAAGATCTATAAGAAATTTATTTGAGATATCCTACATTCTACATTCTACATTCGACATCCATTTGGTGCATACATACTTGTGGATCCACGGATTCAAATCTGCCACAAGGGTTTCTATATAAGCAAGGTGAATTTGTTCATTTACTTTGTTTTACATATGCAATTTCTATTATATTTTAAGGTTAATTCAAAAATTGGGGTTTGACCAAGGAAAACCCCTCCCCCACAACAAACAAATCCATTTATCTTGCATGAAGAGGTTTAGAACAATGAATTGGAGTGTAGATCCGAATACCCTTTTAAGTGAACTATCAAGATCTGGAAAAAAAATTTCTATCAGAGATTTTGGGTTAGAATCAAAATTCTCTTCTGGGTCAGAATTGGAAATTTTGGGTCAAAGGTGACATTAACTTTAGGGTCAAAATCAGAACTGAACCAGATTGGAAAAAGATTTCAGGGTTTTCTTTGTCTCTGTGTTTCTATTCTAGATCCGGTTGCAGATTTTCTAGAAACTCAGTGCAGACACCCAAAAATAGCATTCTTCGGATCTATAGCATTTTGAGGTTAGTACTTGTCTTCAATTCATTTCAATTAAAGTTTTTAATCTTCCTAAATCTATCACACACTCTCTTCTATAAAATGGGAGTTAGGGTTTTTCTCTTTATCCCCATCCTTAATAGGTTGATTCATTTATGCATTGATCTTTTCTTTAGGGTTAATCAATTTGGATCTTCCCTTTATGAAATTTGGTATTAAGAGGACAATCTTACCTTGTTCATTATTCCAATAAACCCATTCCCATCAATCCATTCTCTTACATTACACAATTTCTTAAGAGTCCCTATTTCTTATATTACAAATACAATAAAATATTTTTGTGTTAAATATCTAATATTCCAACATATGAAAGAAAACCATAATCACATTAGATGAATCAATAAGTAAGCTAGACTGAAATAGATAAAAAAAAATGTAGTTCTTAGCAAACAAACATGAAGTTACTTTGTTCTGCCTTGCTTGCAGGAACAATCACAGAATAGAGTTGCAATGGTTGTAGGAACAGTCATAGAACATAGTGTTGGAGATTTGATTCTGAGCAGTTGATTGATTGTATGTTTGTCATTGATGACAACATATAATACACAGTAGCAATTCTATATGTACTTATCAAAATGATGATATGAAGACTTATGTGGATAGATACATGTTTTTGACATGTTTATTATGTTATGTTCAAACACGCAGATCCATATATGATGTTTCAGTAAAGTTATGTAATTATGTTATTGGCAGTTACAGTTCTCGAAGTGTAACTATTTAGGGCCGATGTATATCATGTGTTTCTTGAGTTGTGCCTATCTTCTATATATGCATGTGTATATTCATGATTAGTTATGAGTTCATGATACTAATCTAAAGGTGCCAAACGTGTTTCAAGAAGATTGCAAAGTTAGAGTTAAATTGGTGAGGCCAACTTAGTGAAGCATCGCGTCTATTCAGTTTATACTTGCGCGATTGTAATAATGCTTGCGTGCTTAGTAGATCTGACAAGGATGTTATGAAGAGTTGTCTTATAGGTCCCATGATCTCATACTTTGAGGAAGATACTTATATCAAGTCAAAGGTGACACGCTAAGTGTGAATGATACGAAAAGAGAAGAAAGATGTACAGAGCAGATTATCAGAGTTGGTTCATTCATTAAGAGTCTATGTGAAGAAGAAGTGAAAGATTGCAATACACTGGAACTGATCAAGATAGAAGGTCTACTCTATAGTTCATCATCAAATATAGTGCATATCTATTATACTGAAGGTTGTAGCCTTCACCATCAAGCAGTGAGCTTTTGGATAGTGAGTCCACCACCCCTAACAGGGTTATTTGTAAAAGATTCCTAATAGGGTCCGACCCTTAACCAGGTCACTATACTTATTGCATTGTAAAGTAAAACTCCTAATAGGGTTGAGATATCTTCTAACAGGGATTACTATAAACAAGTATAGTTCATTGTGGGTGCTAACTCCCACCGGGGTTTTTACCATTTGGTTTCCCCGTAATCAAATTGTGTGTTGTGTACTATGTTATCTGATTAAGCATTTACTTTATTGTATTCTGAATTTAAAGAACTAAAGTTATTGATAACTGATTCACCCCCGCCTCTTAGTTATCCTTTGGGACTATTCTAAAAATTGGCATCAGAGCCAAGTGCCTTGGAGAAGAAGCGTAATAGTTTAAGGTAGATCAGATGTCTTACTTCAGAAAAGAAAGCCCTAAGTTCGATGGAGAAAATTATCTAGATTGGAAAAAAAAATGATAACATATCTATAGTGTGTTGGCTTTGAGATCTTTGAAATTTCTATACAAGAAGTTGTAATTCCATCTCTGAAAGACCTTGCAAAGGATGATGCTACTAACAGACAAAAGGATATATTTATACATAATGCAATTGCTAAAGAATCCCTAATCAGCGCCCTATCTGACAATGAATTTTCTGAGATCAAGAAAATTGATAGAGCATATACCATATGGAAGTATTTAGAAGATATGTTTGAAGGAGATATTCAAGCAAAGAATGCACGCAGGAAGACATGGAAAAAGAATTACAACATTCTTGAGATGTTACCTAAAGAGAACATTAGAGCTTACAATCAGAGGATAAATGAAGTAGTCTCTGGAATTAGAAACAATGGTGGAGAAATATCAGAATAAGATATAATGGACAAGTTGCTAACTAATTTAACATCAGACTATGAAAACAAGATAATTATTCTAGAGGAAACCATGCAATTCTCACAAGACTTCAAGAGAGAGACCTTGATCAGAAAAATCTCTGCATTTGAGATATCAAGATTGAAGACTGAAATTAAAAGTGAAACCGCTTTCAAAGCCTCAGTCCATGGTAAGAAATCCTTACACATCTCCAGTCATAATGAGAAAGAAGATGTTGATGAAGAACTAGAAGAAATAATTTCTATGATTGCTAGAAGAGAAAAGAAAGGTAAAGGAAAATATGAAGGACAACTTCCATTCAAATGTTTTTCATGTAACAAGATTGGTCACTTTGCATCTAAGTGTCCCACAAGAGTCAAGAAGTTCAAATCTGATTACAAACCCAAATATAAGAAGGAATTTTATCATGCTAAAGAAGGTGTAACTAATGAAGATTCAGGAGAAGATGAAATTGGATTCATTGCCCTTAGAGACATGGAAAAGTTGCTTGAGGAAATGGACATTGAACATAAAAAGGAAGAACAAGAGCTAGGCCTAATTTCCAAAGCAGACATCAAAACTGATTGGATCATTGGCAGTGGATGCTCTCATCATATGAAAGGTGACAAAGATAGATTTGTTTAGTTAGAAAAATACAAAGGTGGTATGGTTATATTTGGAGACAACACTCCTAAACCTATCATAGGTAGAGGTTCTATCACTTTGGATGGAAAGAATAAGATAGATGATGTTCTATATATTGATGGATTACATCATAACTTGTTGAGTGTTGGACAGCTACTTTACAAGGGTTATCATTTGGAGTTCAAATAAAACAAGTGCATCATTAAGAACAAGAATGGAGACATGATTGCATTAGGCTCTAAAACTAAAGGTAATGTTTTTCAGCTCAATTCTAATGTAAGTTGTTTTGTTGCAAAGGTGGATGACAGTTGGCTATGGCACAAGAGACTATGTCATATCAATTTTGATAACATAGTAAAG